>PVJS01021846.1:13756-25852 GCA_004027185.1 Glis glis
AAAAAAAAAAAAAAAAAAAAAAGATTCATCAGCTGGGTGTAGTGGCTCTCATCTGTAATCCCAGTACTTGGGAGACTGAGACAGGAGGATCGCAGGTTCGAGGACAGCCTCAGCAAGTAGTGAGACTCTCATCAACCTAGTGAGACGCTGTTTCAAAATTAAGAGAAAATAGGGCTGGGGGGTGTAGCTCAGAGCTAGAATACCCCTGGGTTCAATCCCAAGTACCACTAAATAAATAAATATAAAATAAAATAATAGGTCTTGGGATGTAGCTCAGAGGTAGAATGCCTCTGGGTTCAATCCCCAGTACCATAAAAAATAAAATAAAATAAAATAATAGTTCTGGGGGTGTGGCTCAGAGGTAGAATCTGAGTACACAATCCCCAGTACACACACACAAAAAAATAATAATTTAGGCTGAGCGTGGTGGCGCACGCTTGTAATCCCAGTACTTTGGGAGGCGGAGACCGGAGGATCCAGGTTCGTGGCCAGCCTCAGCGCTCGCTCTCTCTCTCTCTCTCTCTCTCTCTCTCTTTCTCTCTCTCTCTCTCTCCCTGTCTCTCTTTGTCTCTACTTAATGAGGCCCTCCGCAACTTCGTGAGACCCGGTTTCAAAATAAAGTATAAAAAAATAAGGCCGGGGGTGTAGTGTGGAGGTAGAACGCCCCTGGGTTCAATCCCCGGTACCGCAAAAAAAAATAATAATTTAGATTCATCTATTAGGATGAGAGAGAAGCCCCACTTTCCTAGTAATAGTTATTACTTTTTTTTGTGTGTGTGGTACCAGGGATTGAACGCAGGGGCGTTCTACCTCCATGCTACGCCCCCGGCCCTATTTTTTATACTTTAATTTGAAACTGGGTCTCACGAAGTTGCGGAGGGCCTCACCAAGGAGAGAGGGAGAGAGAGAGAGAGCAAGCGAGCTGAGGCTGGCCGCGAACCCGTATCCTCCGGTCTCCACCTCCCAAAGTACTGGGATTATAAGCGTGCGCCACCACGCCCGGCCTCCTAGTAATAGTTATTACTACTACTACATTTGTAAATCCTAAGACTCAGTCCTTGTACATTTTTTTAAAATCCTCATTCTAGTACTTTCCTTTAGTCTCATGGTTTTAAAGGTCATCTCTGTTTTCAAAGTTTTGTCTTCTGTTTGGATTGCTCTGTGAGTACCAGACTCTGACCCAATTGCCTACTAGATATTTTCATGCATCTTAAACTTATTTCCCATATTGAACTCCCCAACTTCCCTCCTTCTGCTCCTCTCTATTGTAGTAAATAGCAATTCTGTTCTCA
This sequence comes from Glis glis, assembly GCA_004027185.1. Classification (NCBI taxonomy): domain Eukaryota; kingdom Metazoa; phylum Chordata; class Mammalia; order Rodentia; family Gliridae; genus Glis; species Glis glis. The sequence continues at coordinate 15,049 of PVJS01021846.1, forward strand.
GTTTGCTGAAGCTGAAAAACCTTGGTGTCATTATTGATTTCTCTCATGCCCCACATCTGATTCATCAGGAAATCCTATTGACTATCTTTAAAGTATATCCAGGCCGGGCGTGGTGATACACGCTTGTAATCCCAGTACTTAGGAGGCTGAGACAGGAGGATCACAGGTTTGTGGTCAGCCTCAGCTACTTAGTGAGGCCTCCACAACTTAGTGAGACCCTGTTTCAAAATAAAGAATAAAAAATAGGGCTGGGGGTGGAGCTCAGAGGTAGAATGCCCCTGGGTTCCATCCCCAGTACTGCAGGGAAAAATAAAAGTATATCCAGACCTTGACCACTTCTCACCACCTATATCATGGTCCAGACCGCCTGAATTATTACAGTGCATTCTTACTGGTCTTTTATCCTTTTCCACCATCCTTCCCCATTCAATTCTTAACATACAATCCAAAATGATCCTGCCATTCTACACAAAATTCTCCAATGGCTTCTCATTTTCCTTCAGAATACTAGAGTATTTAGTGACCTATATGGGTCTGTACCATCCAGCTACCTGTTATTTCTCTGAGCATGTCTCTCTCTCAAACCCTTCACTATCCTCCCACCATCATTCTGACTCAGCTGCACTAGACCCTTGCATTTATCAAAGATACCCAGCATTCTCTCCTCTCCAGGCTTTGTATTTGATATTTCCCTCTACCAATAGATACGTGCTTTCCCTTTTTTCCTTTCAGGTTGTAGTACAAATGTCATTTTCTCTGTGAAGGCCTGTCAGATCACTATCTAAAATTTTAGACTCTTTATTTTCCTTTCCCCTTTTGTTTTTCATAGCTTCTACCATAATCTAACATACTTTAGTTTTGTTTTTGTTTTGGGGTTCTGGGGATTGAACCCAGGGGCATTCCACCTCCAAGCTATACGCCCAGCCCTTTTTGTTTTTTATTTTGAAATGGGGTCTCACTAGGTTGCTGAGAGTATTACTACATTGTTGAACCTATGATCCTCCTGACTCAGCCTCCCAAGTACTAAGATTATAGGTGTAAGCCACTACACCTGGCTCTACTTGATAGTTTGATTATCCATCTCCCTCCATGGTACTAGGGATTGAACCTCGGGGCATTCTACCGCTGAGCTATAATCCTCCCCTAACCCTTTTTTAAAATTTATTAATTTTTTTGTTTTTTAAATAGTATCTTGCTAGGTTGTCAAGAGTGTCTCTACATTGCTGAGGCTATCCTCGAACCTGTAATCCTCCTGTCTCAGCCTCCCAAGTACTGGGATTACAGGGGTGTACCACCACGCCCAGTTACTTTATAGCTTTTTTTTTTTCAGTACTGGGAATTGAACCCAGGGGCATTATACCTCCAAGTTACACCCCAAGCCCTATTTTATTATTTTTTTAATTTGAAACAGGGTCTTGCTAGGTTGATGAGAGTCTCACTACTTGCTGAGGTTGTCCTTGAACCTGTGATCCTCCTATCAGCCTCCCAAGTACTAGGATAACAGGTGTGTGCCACCATGCCCAGCTGTACTTTATAGTTTTTGTTTGTTTTGTGGTACTGGGGATTGAACCCAGAGGCATTCTACCTCTGAAATACACCCCAGCCCTATTTTATTTTTATTTTGAAACAGGGTCTCTCTAGGTTGATGAGAGTCTCACTACTTGCTGAGTTTTTCCTTGAACCTGGGATCCTCCTGTCTCAGCCTCCCAAGTACTGGGATTACAGGAGTGTTCCACCAGGCCTGGCTTCTACTTTATAGTTTTTTAAAAATAGTTTTAGCTGGGTGTGGTGGCGCACACCTGTAATCCCAATACTTGGGAGGCTGAGATAGGAGGGTTGCAGGTTCAAGGACAGCCTCAGTAAGTAGTGAGACTCTCATTAACCTAGTGACCCTGTTTCCAAATAAGAAATAAAATCAGGTTGGGGGTGTATCTTGAAGGTAGAATGCCTCTGAGTTTAATCCCCAGTACCAAACACACACAAAATAGTTTTTATTATATCTTCCCCCACTAGAATGTAAGAAATATGAAACAGAGATTTTTGTTCATACTGTATTCCAGCACCTAGAAAGGTGCCTTGGCATGTGAAAGATCCTTAATAAAATATTTGTGATGAGCCGGGCGTGGTGGCGCACACTTGTAATCCCAGTACTTTGGGAGGCAGAGACCGGAGGATCCGGGTTCGCGGCCAGCCTCAGCTCTCTTGCTCTCTCTCTCCCTGTCTCTCTCTCTCTCTCTCTCTCTCTCTCTCTCTCTCTCTCTCTCTACTTAGGCCCTCCGCAACTTCGTGAGACCCGGTTTCAAAATAAAGCATAAAAAATAGGGTTGGGGGCGTAGCGCGGAGGTAGAACGCCCCTGCGTTCAATCCCCGGTACCACACACAAAAAAATATTTGTGATGAAATGACTATCTGTTCAATTGTGTCCTTAGTGAGACTTAGTATTCCTTTGTTTTTCTTCTTTTTTTTGCGGTACCAGGGATTGAACCCAGGGGCATTCTACCTCTGAGCTACACCCCCGACCCTATTTTTTATCCTTTATTTTGAAACCGGGTCTCACGAAGTTGGGGCCTCACTAAGCTGAGGCTGGCTGTGAACCCGGATCCTCCGGTCTCAGCCTCCCAAGTACTGGGATTACAAGCGTGCACCACCACGCCCGGCTCTCCTTTACTTGTTTCTAATCAATTTCTTCTCTATTTCCTATCATTTCTATACCAAGCCATCACCATGTGTGTGTGTGTGTGTGGATGTATATATACAGTGTGTGTGTGTGTATATATATATATACACACATACACACATACACACACATATATATTATTTTTTCCTTTTGCAGAACTGGGGATTGAAGCCAGGGTTTCTGCATGCTAGGCAAGCTACCATTGAGCTTCATTTCTAGCCCCAAACCATCAGCATTCAAAATAAAAAATAAAAAAAGAGCTAGAGGTATCTTAGAGTTAGAATGCCCCCAGGTTCAATCTCCAGTATAAAAAAATAACAGAGAGCCATAGGCTGTTCATAATGGATTTTATCTTTCCCTTCAAACATCTTCCTATATTTTATACTTTCATTAGTAACACAACTGCACACCTGTGTTCAATCCAGAAATAAGCAATCTGGAATTCTTCCTTATCTGGATGCATATCTACCTGGCTGGCAAATTATTCGGATTCTACTTTTTATTATTTAAATTTTATTATTTAAATTTCTACTTTTTATTATTTAAAATTTCCTATTTGTTTTTTTATATCATTGTCATTTTACTTTAGGTCCTTGTAATTATTCTTTGACTCATTCGGTCAGTAAAAGTTCATTGAGCAGCAGTGTATTATAACAATCTTCTATAGGTTCTAGAAAAAAAAAAGAGAATAAAACAGTATCCCTCAGGGAGACTACAACCCAGTAAGATGTGACTAGGCAGCTATATGGGTAATAAGTGATAGAATTGATCTGGGGGGAAAGTGTGAGTCAGGGAACCCTAACCCAAGCAACACAACTCAAGACTGAGTCTGAAAGCAGAAGTAAAGTAGGTGAAGGATTCCTGGAGTAGGGGAAGAGGAATATACCTACATACAAACTATCCATTTATTTTATCCATAACAAATGTCACTTCAAAGGCATAACCTTTGGTGTCTGTACTTGCTATTGTTCACAAGCAATTTTTAAAACTGATCATAGTTAATTTAGAAGATTCTTGGTAGTGGCATATCATTATGTAGTTGATCTTCATTTCTTGCCAATTCTGTATTTGTGAATTTACTTACTCACCAAAATTTATTTTGGTCCCCATATCAATACTGAAGGTTCTTTGGAGGACATCTCCAGACATACACATGCACAGAGTAGCAATTTAAGTCTTATGAACCTGCTGAAGTTGAACAAGTAGCATTTTATGTTCTTGTTGCAGCTCTTCTATTATAAATGAGGCTCCTTTTCATAGTCTATTCAGTATCACGTTTTTTGCATGTTTGTGATTTTGATGATTTCAGTTTAAAATGGACCGTAAGCATGGTGCTGAAGTGCCGTCTCGTATTCTTAAACACAGGAAGGCTGTGATATGAGGCCAGGCTGAGTGGTGCACACCTGTAATCTTAGCTACTTGGAAGACTGAGGAAGGTGAATCGCAAGTTTGAGGCCAGCCTGGACAATTTAGTGATACCCTGTCTCAAAATAAAATAAGCAAAAGGTCCGGGGGTAGAGAATTTGCCTAGTCTGTGCAAGGCCCTGAGTCCAATCCCTAGTACCACAAAAAGAAGAAGAAGAAAAAAACTGATGCGCCTTACAGAGAAAATATGTGTGTTAGATAATCTTGACCAGGTATGAGTTACAGTGCTATGAGATAATGTCAGTAAGTCAACAATATATATGCAATCAAGAGACTTTAAACAAAGCTGGGCGTAGTGGCGCATGCTTGTAATCCTAGTACTTGAGGGGCTGAGACAGGAGGATCACGGGTTCGCGGACAGCCTCAGCTACTTAGGCCTTCCGCAACTTATTGACACCGTTTCAAGATAAAGAATAAGTGGTGGCGCAGGCTTGTAATCTCAGTTACTTGGGAGGCTGAGACCAGAGGATCTGGGTTCGCGGCCAGCCTCAGCTACTTAGTGAGGCCCTCCACAACTTAGTGAGACCCTGTTCCAAAATAAAGAATAAAAAAAATAGGGCTGGGGGTGTAGCTTGGAGGTAGAATGCCCCTGGGTTCAATCCCCAGTACCGCAAAAATAAATAAATAAGTAAATAATAAAAAATACGGCTGGGGGTATAGCTCGAAGGTAGAAAGCCTCTGGGTTCAATCCCCAGTATTGTTAAAAAAAAAATCTTTAAACAGAAATGCACACAAAAGAGGTTTTGTATTGGTTGGTTGATGAAAATGTGACCAGAGCCTGGCAGGAACCTAACTCTGTATTTCCCTTAAGGATAATGATTCAGAATTTGCTAATTTAGCATCTGCTGCAATTTTATAGGATGTAACTCTGGCAAATAATGAGAATCAACTACATTTAGGGTAAGTTTGATTCTCGGAAGTGACCGAAGTCATTTATGGCCAGGACTGAGGAGTTAGATGGGAATGGACAAGCTGAGCAAAATGATTATTAAGCAATCTTTCTCAGTTTTTTATAACTTGTACTCTTTTGAGAAACAAATATCATACCTCATACCCTAAATATTCTAATATATTCTCCTTAGTAGGCATATCCAGGTTAAGAATCAGTCTACAAATTTTATTTTACCATTAGTGAAGTAAAAAGATGTTGACCTCTAATTTTTGGGTTCTTATGTGAAAATTAGTTTAAAACTTTGCCAGATACAATAAAATTTTATTATGTTTAGTGATTTTTTTAAAGACTGCCTCTCCCTCGTTCAAGAATAATTTGCATAAAGCAAGAGTTGGCAGACATTTCCTGTTAAGGGCCAAACAGTACATATTTCGGACTTTGTAGGCCATATATTCGCTGCTGCAACTACTTAATTCTACCACTGTATGGCAAAAAGCAGCAATAGACAATGGGTATTATTTTATTCATTTATAGAATAAGCCTCTTGAGAGCCAGGTACTATGCCTTATGCTGTTTTATCTTTCGTGGCACAGACAACATAGCACACAGTTGAGTCTTGATAAGATTGTGATATGCTGATTTAGTCTAGATAATAGATTTTATATAAATATATATATGTGTATATGTATATATATATATATATAGTGTGTGTGTGTGTGTGTGTGTGTGTGTTTTTTACTGGGAATTGAACCCAGGGGCATTCTACCACTGAGGTACACCCCCAGCCCTTTTTTTTTTGCGGTACTGGGGATTGAACCCAGGGGCATTCTACCTCAGAGGTACACCCCCAGCCCTATTTTTTTATTCTTTATTTTGGATTCCCTTTTTTTTGTGGTACTGGGGATTGAACCCATGGGCATTCTATCTCCGAGCTATACCCCCAGCCCTATTTTATTCTTTTTTTTTTTTTTCTCGGTACCGGGGATTGAACGCAGGGGCATTCTACCTCCGCGCTACGCCCCCGGCCCTATTTTTTTATACTTTATTTTGAAACTGGGTCTCACGAAGTTGCAGAGGGCCTCACTAAGGAGAGAGAGAGAGAGAGACAGGGAGAGAGAGAGCGAGAGAGCTGAGGCTGGCCGTGAACCCGGATCCTCCAGTCTCCACCTCCCAAAGTACTGAGATTACAAGCGTGCGCCACCACGCCCGGCCCTATTTTATTCTTTATTTTGAAACAGGGTCACATTAAGTTGCGGAGGCCTTACTAAATAGTTGAGGCTGACTGCTAACCCGCAATCCTCCTGTCTCAGCCTCACAAGTACTAGGATTACAAGCATGCATCACCACTCCTGGCTCCCAGCCCTTTTTATTTTTATTTTGAGACGGTCTCGCTAAGTTGCCCAGACTGACCTTGAACTTGCCATCCTTCCTGTCTCAGCTTCTCAAGTACTAGGATTATAGGAGTGCACTGCTGCTCCTGAAAAGAGACTACACACACATGCACACTCACACACACATGCGTGCATGTGATTGAACCCAGGGGTGTTCTACCTCTGAGCTACACCCAGACCTATTCTATTTTTTAATTTGAAACTGGGTCTTATAGCCAGGTATGTTGTCACATGCCTATAATCCCAGTGCTTAGGAGTCTGAGACAGGAGGATCACAGGTACAAGGATAGCCTCAACAAGTATTGAGACTTTGATCAACCTAGTGAGACACTTTTTTTTTTTGTGGTACTGGGAATTGAGCCCCGGGGCATTCTACCTCTGAGCTACATCCCCAGGCCAATTTTTTTTTTTTTTTTTTTTTTTTTGCAGTACCAGGGATTGAATCCAGGGGCGGTCTACCTCCGCGCTACACCCCTGGCCCTATTTTTTATACTTTATTTTGAAACCGGGTCTCACGAAGTTGCGGAGGGCCTCACTAAGGAGAGAGAGAGAGAGAGAGAGAGAGAGAGCGCGCGCGCTGAGGCTGGCCGCGAACCCGGATCCTCCGGTCTCCGCCTCCCAAAGTACTGGGATTACAAGCGTGCGCCACCACGCCCGGCTTTAGTTGGTAAATACTTTAGAACATGTTGGTTTCCTTTTATAAATGTTCTAATACTTATTTTTGGTAGTTGTCAATAAAATCTTTGAATCATAGTTAAGTCTCCATAGTAGCAGTAGTTCTAATTATATCTTCATGGATATAACACATATAATTTGTAGTTAAATTTTGGTACTGATTTAAATTAAAAGAAATAATCCCAGTACTTGGGAGGCTGAGACAGGAAGATCCCAGGTTTATGGCCAACCTCAGCAACTTAGGCCCTCTGCAACTTAGTGAGACCCTGTTTCAAAATAAAAAACAAAATAGGGCTGGAGGTGTAGCTCAGAGGTAAAGTGCCCCTAAATTCAATCCCCAGCACCAATAAATAAAATAACAAAATAAGGCTGGGGGTATAGCTCAGAGGCAGAATGCACCTAGGTTTCATCCCTTACCCCCCACGTACACATACACAAAAGGTGCCTTCTCTGTCCATGTATGAGAAAAGAAACTAGGAAAGAAGAAACTCAGCCGGGCGTGGTGGTGCACGCTTGTAATCCCAGTACTTTGGGAGGCGGAGACCGGAGGATCCAGGTTCGCGGCCAGCCTCAGCTCTCACTCTCTCGCTCTCTCTCTCTCGCTCTCTCTCTCCCCTTAGTGAGGCCCTGCACAACTTCGTGAGACCGGTTTCAAAATAAAGCATAAAAAATAGGGCCAGGGGCGTAGCGCGGAGGTAGAACGCCCCTGCGTTCAATCCCCGGTACCGCAAAAAAAAAAAAAAGAAAGAAGAAACTCACATAAATTCCTCATTTGTTAGTGTTGCTTTCCTTTATGAAACGTTATGAAAATATATGTCAGCTGAGTCCATATAAATAGGGTCATTCTGACTACTATATTCTATATATACAGTATTCAAAAACCTTATTTTTGTAGATGAAAAATGGAATACTATAAGTAAAAAACTTTTCTTTAGAGTCCACCTGCTAAGACTTTATTTCCCCTAAATGTGCATGTGACAGGTGTATATGTATGATACACTTAAGTTCACAGACCAAGATTTCTTTTTTTGCAGTACTGGGGATTGAACCCTGGGGCATTCTACCGCTGAGCTATACCCCATCCCTATTTTACTTCTTATTTGCAAACAGGATCTCACTAAGTTGTGGAGGGCCTCACTAAGTTGCTGAGGCTGGCCAAGAACCTGCAATCCTCCTGTCTAAGCCTCCCAAGTACTGAGATTACAAGCATGTGCCACCACACCCAGTTTAACAGACTGAGATTTCTGAAAAATTGGATCATTCGCATGGGTAATTAGAAGGAATTGTTAGATCTGCATTCTGCAATACAGTAGCCACTAACCACATGATACTGTTAAGATCCTAAAATGTAGCTACCTGAATTAATATGTATAAATGTAAAATGCAGACTGGTTTTCAAATAGTTAGTCCTCCAAAATGATTGTAAAGTATCTCACTGACCATTTTTTTTTTTTTTTTTGCGGTACCGGGGATTGAACGCAGTGGCGTTCTACCTCCGCGCTACGCCCCCGGCCCTATTTTTTATACTTTATTTAGAAACCGGGTCTCATGAAGTTGTGGAGGGCCTCACTAAGGAGAGAGAGAGAGAGAGAGGGAGAGAGAGAACGAGAGAGCTGAGGCTGGCCCTGAACCCGGATCCTCCGGTCTCCGCCTCCCAAAGTACTGGGATTACAAGCGTGCGCCACCACGCCCGGCCTCACTGACCATTTGTATGTTGATTAAATGTTGTGATGATACCTTGGATTTACTAGGTTAAATAAAATACATTATTAAAATTAATTTCATGTTTCCTTTACTTTTTAAAAATGTGTATTCTAGAAATATCTAACAAATACATGGCCTACATTTGTAGATTGCTTTGTTTCTGTTGGACAGCACTGCTGTAGATTATGTGATCTCTCAACATAAAGTATTATAATTAAAGCCAGGCATGGTGGCACACGCCTGTAATCTCAGTACTTGGGAGGCTGAGACACGAGAATCACAAGTTCAAAGCCAGCCTCAGCAATTTAGTGAGGCTCTCTGCAACTTAGTGAGACCCTGTTTCCAAATAAAAAATAAAATAGGGCTGGGCGTGTAGCTTGGTGTAAAATGCCCCTGGGTTCAATCCATATCACCAAAATTAATTAATAAAATAAAACTGTTATAATCAAAGATCGATTTTCAAGACCCACTTAAAATAATTCTAGAAATTTTATAATTTCTTTTGTCTGTGTAATTCAATGTTGAAAATTAGCATAAAGAATATTTTATTTTAGCCGGGCATGGTGGTGCACGTTTGTAATCCCAGTACTTTGGGAGGCGGAGACCAGAGGATCCAGGTTTGCGGCCAGCCTCAGCTCTCTCTCTCCCTGTCTCTCTCTCTCTCTCTACCTAGTGAGGCCCTCCGCAAATTCGTGAGACCCAGTTTCAAAATAAAGTATAAAAAAAAATAGGGCCGGGGGTGTAGCGCAGAGGTAGAATGCCCCTGGGTTCAATCCCTGGTACCGCAAAAAAAAAAAAAAGGATATTTTATTTAGGTAAACTGGGTACCGTGGCACATGCCTGTAATCCTAATATTTGGGAGGCTGAGATAAGAGGATGCCAGATTTTTGTGTGTGTGGTATTGGGGATTGAACTTAGGGGCATTCTACCTCAGAGCTATCCGCCCCCCAGCCCCATTTTTATTTTTATTTTGAAACAGGGTCTCAGGTCTCACTAGATTGATGAGAGTATCACTAGTTGCTGAGGCTGTGATCCTTCTGTCTCAGCCTCTCAAGTACTGGGATGCACCACCACGCCGGCTAAGGATGTCAGGTTTGAGGTTAGCCTCAGCAACTTAATGAGACCCTCAGCAACTTAGCAAAACCCTATTTCAAAATTAAAAATAAAGCTGGGCGTGGTGGCGCACACTTGTAGTTCCAGTATTTGGGAGGCTGAGACCGAAGGATCCCGGTTTGCAGCCAGCCTCAGCTACTTAGTGAGGCCCTGTTTCAAAATAAAGAATTTAAAAAAATAGGGCTGGGCCGGGCGTGGTGGCGCACGCTTGTAATCCCAGTACTTTGGGAGGCGGAGACCGGAGGATCTGGGTTCACGGCCAGCCTCAGCTCGCTCGCTCGCTCTCTCTCTCTCTCTCTCTCTCTACTTAGTGAGGCCCTCCGCAACTTCGTGAGACCCGGTTTCAAAATAAAGTATAAAAAAATAGGGCCAGGGGTGTAGCACGGAGGTAGAATGCCCCTGGGTTCAATCCCTGGTACCGCAAAAAAAAAAAAAAATAGGGCTGGGGGTGTAGCTCAGAGGTAGAATGCCCCTGGGTTCAATCCCCAGTACTGCAAAAAAAAAAAAAATTCATTAATTAAAAATAAAGAGCCAGGCTTGATGGCGCATCCCTGTTATCCCAGTACTTGGGACTTGGGAGGCTGAGATAGGAGGATCACAGGTTCGAAGACAGCCTGAGCAAGTAGTCATACTCTTGTCAACCTAACGAGACCCTGTTTCAAAATAAAATAAATAGCCGGGCGTAGTGGCGCATGCTTGTAATCCCAGTACTTGGGAGGCTGAGACCAGAGAGGATCCGGGTTCACGGCAGGCCTCAGCTACTAAGTAAGGCCTCCGCAACTTAGTGAGACCCTGTTTCAAAATAAAGAATAAAAAAATAGGGCTGGGGGTATAGCTCGGAGGTAGAATGCCCCTCGGTTCAATCCCCAGTACGGCATAAATAAATAAATAAATAAATAAATAAATAGGACTGGGGGTGTAGCTCTG
>PVJS01021847.1:0-31132 GCA_004027185.1 Glis glis
CCTGTTACCAGACCCCGGTGCCCCGCGTGCCACCCCAGCAGTCCCTGCACCACCTTGGCGGCCCCTGCTCCAGGTACCAGACCCCGGCATCCCCGCGTGCAAACCCCGTAGCTTCTGTGCCACCTGGGCTTCCCTTGCATCCCCTGGGCATCCCCTGCGCCAGGTACAATACCCTGGTGTTACCGCGCCCAACCCCGACAGCCACTGAGCCACCTTGGCAGCTTCAGCACCTGGTACGATACCCCGGTGTCCCCGCGCGCTACCCCGGCAGCCCCTGCCAACTGGGCTGCCCCTTCGCCAGGTACCAGACCCCAGCATCCACGCGCGACACCCCAGCAGCCCCTGAGCCACCTTGGCGGCCTCAGACCCGGTATGAGACCCCGGCATCCAAGTGCGCAACCCCAGCACCCCTGTGCCACCTGGGCTGCACCTGCATCACCTGGGAGACCCCTGCGAGAGGTACCAGATGCCGGCATCTCCTTGCGCCACCCTGGTAGCCCCTTGCCTCCTGGGCGCCCCCTGTGCCAAGTATCAGACCCCGGCATGCCTGCACGCAATGGCAGCAGCCCCTCCCCGCGCGCCAACCCAGCAGTCACTGCGCCACCTTGAAGGTCCTTGCGTCAGGTACCAGACCCTGGTGTCCTCCCGCGCAACCCCGGAAGTCCTTGCGCCACCGGGGGCCCCCTGCGCTAGGTACCATACCACGGCGTCCTCGCGCACAAACATGGCAGTTCCTGAACCACCTGGGCGACCCCTGTGCCAGGTACCTGACCCCGGCGTCGCCACGTGCCACCCCGAAAGTCCTTGAGCCACTTGGAGCGCCCTGTGTTAATTATCAGACCCCGGCTTCACCGCGAAACATCCTGGCCTGCCCTGCGCCACCTGGGCGGACCCTGCTCCAGTACCAGACACCGGCGTCCACGCGTGCAATCCCGGCAGTCCCTGCTCCACCTTGGCGGCCCCTGCGCCAGGTACCAGATCCCGGCATCACCACGCGCAATCCCGGCAGCACCTCGAGCCTCCCTGGAAGGCCTTGCAACATCTTGGCGGCCCCTGCACCAGATACCAGAACCTAGCGTCCCTGCGCGCCACCCCAGAAGTCCCTGTGCCACCTGGGCGGCCTCTGCATCACATGGGCAGCCCCTGCACCAACTGGGCTGCCCCTTTGCAAGGAACCAGACCCCGCCGTACCCGCGTGCAACCGCGGAAGTCCTTGCGCCACCTGGGGGACCTCTGCTCCAGGTACCTGACGCCGGCGTCCTCGCGCGCAACCCGAGCATTTCCTATGCCACCTGGGTGAACCCTGCACCATGTACCACACCCCAGTGTCCCCGCGTGCAACTCCGAAATTCCTTGAGCCACCTAGGGGGCCCCTGTGCTAGGTACCAGACCCGGCGTCATCGCGCTCAACCCCGGCAGCCCCTGCGACACCTGGGCGGCCCTGCGACACCCAGACAGCCATTGCGCCTTGTACGAGACCCCGGCGTCCAGGTGCGCAATACCGGCAGCCCCTGTGCATCCTGGGCGGCCACTGTGCCAAGTACCAGACCCCGTCGTCCCCGCGCGCGACCCCAGCAGCCCCTGAGCCACCTGGGCGGCCTCTGCACCCGGTAAAAGACCCCGGCGTCCAAGTTCGCAACCCTGACACCCCTGCGCCACCTGGGCTGACCTGCCTGCGAAACCTAGGTGGTCCCTGCGCCAGGTACCAGACCCTGGCGTCGCCGCGCGCCACCCCAGAAGTCCCTGTGCCACCTGGGCGGCCTCTGCATCACATGGGCAGCTCCTTTGCCACCTGAGCAGCCCCTGCACCATGTACCAGATCCCGGCGTCCCTGCGCACAACTCCGGCAACCCCTGCTCCACCTGGGCGGCCCCTGCGCCAGATGCCAGACCCCAGCATCCCCGCGCGCCACCCCGGCAGTCCCTGCGCTCCCTGGGCGAACCCTGCGCCAGGTACTGACCCCGGCGTCCACGTACACAACCCCGGCAGCTCCTAGCCACCTGGGCGTCCCCTGTGCCAAATACCATTTCCCGGCATGCTTTCGCGCAACCGCAGCAGCCCCTGCGCCACCTGGGCGGCGCCTGCATCATATTGGCGGCCCTGCACCACCTGGGCGGCCCCTGTGCCAGGTATCATACCCCGGCGTTCCTGCGCACAACCCCAGAAACCCCTGCGCCACCTGGGTGGTCCTTGCGCCAGATACCAAACCCGGCGTCCCTGCGCACAACCTCGGCAGACCCTGCAGCACCTGAGCAGCCTCTGCGCTAGGGGTAAGACCCCGGTGTCCCCTCGTACCACCCCAGCAGTCCCTGTGCCACCTTGGCGGCCCCTGTGGCCCCTGCGCCATGTACAAGACCCAGGTGTTACCGCACACAACCCCGGCAGCCACTGCATTCCTTGGGCGACCTCGGCGTCCCTGCGCGCAACCCCGGCATACTCTGAAACACATGGGCGGCCCCTGTGTCACCTGGGCGGCCCCTGTGCCAAGTACCAGACGCCGGCGTTACCACGCGCCAACCTTGCAATCCCTGCGCTCCACTTGGGCCACCCCTGCACCATATACCAAACCCTGGCCCCCCGCGCAACCCCTTCAGCCCCTTGCAACTGGGCTGCCCCTTCGCCAGGTACCAGACCCCGTCGTCCCCACCCGACACCCAAGCAGTCACTGCACCACCTGGGCGGTCCCTGCACCAGGTACCAGACCCTGGAGTCCTCGCGCGCAACCCTGGAAGTACTTGCGCCACCTGGGCGACCCCTACGCCAGATACCAGACCCCAGCGTCCCCGCGTGCAACCCCAAAAGTCCTTGTGCCACCAGGGGGCCCCTGTGCTTGGTATAAGACTCTGGCATCACCCCGAAACTCCCCATCAGCCCCTGCCACCTGCGTGGCCCCTGCACTAGGGTCAGACCCCGGTTTCCCCGCGTGCCACCCCAGCAGTCGCTGCACCACCTTGGCGGCCCCTGCGTCCCTGGGCAGCCCTGGGCCAGTTACAAAACCCCGATGTTACCGCGCGCAACCCTGGCAGCCTCTGCGCTCCTTGGGAACCCCTGCACCAGGTACCAGAACCCGGCGTCCCCGCGTGCAACCCCGAAAGTCCATGAGCCACCTGGGTGGCCCCTGTGCTAGGTACCAGACCCCGGCGTCACCGCGCGCAACCCCGGCAGCCTCAGCGACACCTGGGCGGTCCCTGCGACACCTGGGCAGTCCCTGCGCCATGTACGAGACACCGGCGTCCACGTGTGCAACCCCGGCAGCCCCTGCGCCTCCTGGGCGGCCTCTGCACGCGGTACGGGACCCCGGCGTCCAAGTGCGCGACCACGGCACCCCTGTACCACCTAGGCTACACCTGCGTCACCTGTGCAGCCCCTGCGCCAGGTAAGAGTAACAAGCATCCCCGCGTGCCACCCCAGATGTCGCTGTGCAACCTTGGCGGCCTCTGCATCACATGGACAACTTCTGTGCCACCTGGGCAGCCCCTGCACCATGTACCAGACCCCGGCGTCTCAGAGCACTACCCCGGCAACCCCTGTGCCAGATGCCAGATCCCAGCGTCCTCGTGCGCCACCCCGGCAGTCTCTGCGCTCCCTGGGCAACCCCTGCCCTGGTACTAGACCCCGGCGTCCACGTACGCAACCCCAGCAGCCCTTTGCCACCTGGGCACCCCCTGTTCCAAGTCCGAGACCCCAGCATACCTGCGCGCAATCGCAGCAGACCCTGCGCCACCTGGGCGGCGCCTGCGTAAAATGAGCGTCCGCTGCTCCACCTGGGTGGCCCCTGTGCCAGGTATCACACCCCGGCATCCTTGCGCACAACCCCAGCAACCCTTGCGCCAACTGATCGGTCCCTGCGCCAGATACCAGATCCCGGTGTCTCGCGCGCAACTCCGACAGTTCCTGGGCCACCAGGGCGGCTTCTGCGCTAGGGGTCAGACCACGGTATCCCCGCGTGCCAACCCAGCAGTACCTGTGCCACCTTGGCGGCCCCTGTGTCCGCTGGGCTGCCCCTGCGCCAGGGACAAGACCCCGGTGTTTCCGCGTGCAACCCCGGCATCACTGCGACACCTGGGCTGCACCTGCGTCACCTGGGCGGCCCCTTCGCCAAGTACCAGATGCCGGCATCCCTGCGACACATGGGCAGCCCCTGAGCCAGATGCCAGACCCCTGCGTACCCTGCGCACCACCCCGACAGTCCCTGCGCTCCCTGGGCGACCCCAGCGCTTGGTACCAGACGCCGACACCCACGTACGTATCCACGGCAGCCACTCGCCACCTGGACGCTCCCTGTGCCAAGTACATGACCCCGGCATGCCTACTCGCAACCGCAGCAACCCCTGCGCCACCTGGGCGGCACCTGCATCACATGGGCGGACCCTGCACCACCTGGGCGGCCCCTGCGCCAGGTATCACACCCCAGCGACCCTGCACACAACCCCAGCAACTCCTGAATCACCTGGGCGGCTCCTGCGCCAGGTACAAGACCCCGGGGTCCAAATGTGCAACCCCGGCACCCCTGCACCACCTGTGCCACCTGGGCTACCCCTGCTCCAGGTACCTGACCCCTGCGTCCCCGCGCGCAACCCCGGCAGGTTATGGAACACTTGGACGGCCCCTGAACCATGTACCAGACCTCGGCGCCCCGCGTGCAACCCCGAAAGTCCTTGAGCCCCCTGGGGGCCCCTGTGCTACGTACCAGACCCCACCATCCACGTGGGCAACCCCGGCAACCCCTGAACCTCCTGGGCGACCCCTGTGCCAAGTATCAGGCCCTGACGTCCCCGTTTGCCAACCCAGAATTCCCTGTGACACCAGGGCGGCCACTGCATCACATAGGCGGCCCCTGCGTCACCTGGGCGGCTTCTGCGACAGGTACCAGACCCCAGCGTCTCCCTGCGCCAACCCGTTAGTCCCTGTGCCACCTGGGCGGCCCCTGCGCCAAGTACCAGACCCCCACATCCCTGCTTACCACCCCAGAAGTCCCTGTGCCACCTGGGCGGCCTCTGCATCACATGGGCGGCCCCTGCACCACCTGGAAAGGCTTCTGCACCATGTACCAGACCCCGGCATCCACGTGCGCCACCCCAGCGTCCCCTGGGCGGCCTCTGCACCAGGTATGAGACCCCATTGTCCAAGTGCGCAACCCTAGTCCCCCTGAACCACCTGGGCTGCACCTGCATCACCTTGGCAGCCCCTGCACCAGGTACCAGACCCCAGCATCCCGCGTGCAAACCCGTCAGCCCCTGTGCCACCTGGGCATCCCCTGCGTCCCCTGGGCGGCCCCTTGGCCAGTTACAAGACCCCGGTGGTACCGCGCGCAATCCCGTCATCCCCTGCGCTCCTTGGATGACCCCTGCACCAGTTACCTGACCCTGGCATCCTCGCACGCAACCCCGGCAGTTCCTGCGCCACCTGGGTGTCAAAAGCGCCAGGAACCTGACTCCGGCGTCCCCGCGCGGAACCCCGGCAGCCCCTGAGCCACCTTGGTGGCTACTGCACACAGTACGAGACCCTGGCGTCCAAGTAGGCAACCCCGGCACCCCTGCGCCACCTGGGCAGCACCTGCGTTACCTGGGCGGCCCCTGTGCCAGGTACCAGACGCCGGCGTTACCGGGTGCCACCCCGGCAATCCGTGCGCTCCCTGGGCGACCCCTGAGCAAGATGCCAGACCCCGGCGTCAACGTACGCAACCCCGGCAGCCCCTCGCCACCTGGGCGCCTCCGGTGTCAAGTACCAGACCCTGCCATGCCTGAGAGCAAACGCAGCAGCCCCTGCACCACCTGGGCGGCCCCTGTGTCACATGGGCGGCCCCTGAACCACCCGGGCGGCCCCTGCACCAGTTATCAGACCCCGCGCAAACCCATCCCGCGCAAACCCGGCAGCCCCTGTGCCACTGGGCGGCCCCTGGGCAGCCCCTGCACCAGGTACAAGTCCCCGGTGTTACCGCGCACAACCCCGGGAGCCCCTGTGCTCCTTGGGTGACACCTGCGCCAGGTATCAGGCCCCGGCATCCTTGCGTGCAGCCCCTGCACCACCTGGGCCACCCCTGCATCATGTACCACACCCCAGCGTCCCCGCGTGCAACACCAAAAGTCCTTAAGCCACATGCGTGGCCCCTGTGCTAGGTACCACACCACGGCGTCACCGCGCCCCTCTGCCTCCTGGGCAGCCCCTGCACCAACTACCAGACCCTGGCGTCCTCGCGCTCAACACTGGCAGTTCCAGTGCCACCAGGCCTACCCCTGCGCCAGGTACCTGACTCCGGCATTCCCGCACGCAACCCCAGCAGGCCCTGCGCCACTGGGCGGCCTCTGAACCATGTACCAGACACCGGCGTCCCCGCTTGCAAACCCGAAAGTCATTGAGCCCCCTGGGGGTCCCCTGTGCTAGGTACCAGACTCTGGCGTCAACACGACACACCCCGGCAGTCCCTGCCACGTGGGCAACCCCTGCGCTAGACCCCGGCATCCACGCGCACCACTCCAGCAGCCCCTGAGCCACCTAGGCGGCCTCTGCACCTGGTATGAGACCCCAGCGTCAAAGTGCGCAACCCCGGCACCCATGAGCCACCTGGGCTGCACCTGCGTCACCTGGGCGGCCCCTGCGCCAGGTACCAGAGGCTGGCGTTACCGCACACCACTCCGGCAGCGCCTCGCCACATGGGTGCCCCCTGAACCAAGTACCAGACCCCGGCATGCCTGCACGCAACCGCATCAGCTCCTGCGCCACCTGGGCGGCCCCTGCATCACATGGGCAGCCCCTGCACCATCTGGGCGGCCCTTGCGCCAGGTATCAGACCCCGGCGTCCCTTCATGCAACCCCAGCAGCCCCTGCCAACTGGGCTGCCCATTCACCAGGTACCAGACCTGCCGTCCCCGCGGCCACCCCGGCAGTCTCTGCGCCACCTGGTCAGTCCCTGTGCCAGGTCCCAGACCCCGACGTCCTCGCGTGCAACCCCTTAAGTCCTTTCGCCACCTGGGGTCCCCTGCGATAGGTACCAGACCCCAGCGTCCAGGCGCACAACAATGGCAGTTCCTGCACCACCTCGGCGACCCCTGCACCAGGTACCTGACTCCGGCGTCCCCGCGCGCAACCCCAGCAGGCTATGCGACACCTGGGAAGCCCCTGCATCAGATACCAGACCCCGGTGTCCCCGCGTGCAACCCCGAATGTCCTTGAGCACCCTTAGGGGCCCCTGTGCTAGGTAACAGACCCCGGCGTCCATGTGCGCAACCCCGGCAGCCTCTGCAACTCCTGGGCAGCCCTGCGCCAAGTACCAGATCCCGGCGTCCCTGCGTGCCACACCAGTATTCCGTGTGCCACCTGGGCGGTTTCTGCATCACATGTGCGGCCGGTTCGCCTTCTGGGTGGTTCCTGCGCAAGGTACCAGACCAAGGCGTCTCTTCGCGCCACCCCGGCAGCCCCTGCACCACCTGGGCAGCACCCGCGTCACCTGGGCGACCCCTGCGCCAAGTACCAGACATCGGCGTTACCGTGCGCCGCCTCAGCAGTCCCTGGGCGACCCCTGTGCCAGGTACCAGGCCCCGGCATCCAGGTACGCAACCCTGGCAGCCCCTCGCCACCTGGGCACCCCCGGTGCCAAGTACCAGACCCCGGCATACCTGCGCACAACTGCAGCAGCCCCTGCGTCACCTGGGCGGCCCTGTATCAGAAGGGCAGCTCCTGCACCACCTGGGCATGCCCTGCGCCAGTTATGAGACCCTGACGTCACCGCGTGCAACCCCGTCAGTTCATGCGCCACCTGGGATGACCCTGCACCAGTTACCAGACCACGGCATCATCGCATGCAAACCCGGCATCTGCTGTGCCACCTGGGCTTCCACTGCGTCACCTGGGCGGTCCCTGCGCCAGGTACAAGACCCAGGTGTTACCGCGTGCAACCCCGGTAGCACCTGCGCTCCTTGGGCGACGCCTGCGCCAGGTACCTGATCCCGGCGTCCCCGCGCGCAACCGCGGCAGTTCCTGTGCCTCTTGGGCGACCCCTCCACCATGTACCACACCCCAGCGTCCTCGCGTGCAACCCCAGAAGCCTATGCCACCTGGGCGGTCCCTGCATCAGAAGGGCGGCTCCTGCACCACCTGGGCGGCCCCTGCGCCAGGTCTCAGACCCCGGCGTCACCGCGTGCAACCCCGGCAGTTTCTGCGCCAACTGGGCGGCCTCTGCACCTGGTACCAGACACCGGCATCATCGCACGCAAACCCGGCAGCCCCTGTGCCACCTGGGCGGCCCCTGTGTCCTCTGGGCGGCCCCTGCCCAAGGGACAAGACCTCGGTGTTACCGTGCGCAACCCTGGCAGCCCTTGCGCTCCTTGAGCGACGCCTGCGCCAGGTACCAGATCCCGGCGTCCCTGCGTGCAACCCCGGCAGCCCCTGCCAACTGGGCTGCCCCTTCGCCAGGTACCAGACCCCGCCATCCCCGAGTGCAACCGCGGAAGTCCTTGCGCCACCTGGGGGAACCCTGGGCCAGGTATCTGATCCCGGCGTCCTCACGCGCAACCCCGGCAGTTCCTGCGCCACCTCGGGCAACCCTGCACCATTTACCACACCCCAGCATCTCCGCGTGCAACCCCGAAAGACCGTGAGTCAACTGGGGGGCCCCTGTGCTAGGTACCAGAGCCCGGCGTCACCACGTGCAAACCCGGCAGCCTCTGCCACACCTCTGCGGCCCCTGAAACACCTGGGCGGCCCCTGCACCATGTACGAGGCCCCGGAATCCACGTGGGCAACCCCGGCAGCCCCTGCATCTCCTGGGCGGCCCATGCGCCAAGTACCAGACCCCCGCATCCTCGCACGAAACCCAGCAGCCCCTGAGCCACCTGGGCGGCCTCTGCACCCGGTACAAGACCCCGGTATCCAATCTCGCAAACCCAGCCCCCCTGCGCTACCTGGGCTGCACCTGCATCACCTGGGCGGCTCCAGTTTTACAGCGCGCAACCCAGGCAGCCCCTGCGGTCCTTGGGCGACCCCTGTGCCAGGTAACAGACCCCGTAGTCCCTGCGCGCAACCCCGGAAGCCCCTGATCCACCTTTGCGGCTTCTGCACCCGGTACGTGACCTGGCGTCCAAGTGCGCAACTCAGGCACCCCTGCACCTCCTGTTCTGCACCTGCGACACCTGGGCGGCCCCTGCGCCAGATACCAGACCGCGGCATCCCGCGTGTAACCCCGGAAGTCCTTGCACCACCTGGGGGACCCCTGCACCAGGTACCTGACCCCGGCGTCTTCGCGCGCAACCCCGGCAGTTCCTGTGCAACCTGGGTGGCCCCTGCACCATATACCACACCCCTAGATCCCCGCGTGCAACCCCAAAATTCCTTCAGCCACCTGGGGGGCCCCTGCGCTAGGTACCAGACCCTGGAATCAACGCGCGCAACCACGGTAGCCTCTGCTACAACTGGGCGCCCCCTGCGACACCTGGGCGACCACTGACAATACGCGAGACACCGGCGTCCATGGGCAATACCCCGGCAGCCCCTGTGCCTTTGGGCGGCGCCTGCGCCAAGTACCAGACCCCGGTGTCCCCACGCGCCCCCCAAGCAGCCCCTGAGTCACCTTGGTGGCCTCTGCACCCGGTACGAGACCCCGGCGTCCAAGTGCGCATCCACGGCACACCTGCACCACGTGGGCTGCACTTGCATAACCTGGGCAGACCCTGTGCCAAGTACCAGACGCCGGCGTTACTGCGCGCCACCCCGGCAGTCACTGCATTCCCTGGGCGACCCCTGCACCAGGTACCAGACCCCGGCGTACAGGTATGCAACCCCGGCAGCCCTTCGCCACCTGGGCGCCCCCGGTGCCAAGTACCAGACCCCGGCATACCTGTGCGCAACCGCAGCAGCCCCTGCACGCGGGGACGACGGGGTCTGGTATCTGGCACAGGGGCCGACCAGGTGGTGCAAGGACTTCCGGGATTGCACGCGGTGACCCTGGGGTCTGATACCTGGCACAGGGGCACCCAGGTGGTGCAGAAGCCTCTTCTGGGGTGTGGCACAGGGACTTCTGGGGTGGCGCGGGGGACGCCGGGGTCTGTTACTTGCGGCAGTGCTGCCCAGGAGGTGCAGGGGCTCCCAGGGTTGCGCACGTGGACACCGGAGACTGGTACCTAGCACAGGGGCTTCTCAGGGGGCTCAAGGACTTTTGGGGCTCCACGAGTTGACGCCGGGGTCTGGTACATGGTTCAGGGGCCGCCCAGGTGGCGCAGGGGCTGCCGGGGATGAGCGTGGGGACGCCGGAGTCAGGTACCTGGCGCAGGGGTGGCCCCCCCATGTTGCTCAAGGACTTTTGGGTTTGCACGCGGGGACGCTGGGGTGTGGTACATGGTGCAGGGGTCGCCCAGGTGGCACAGGAACTGCCGGGGTTGCGCGCGAGGACGCCGGGTTCAGGTACCAGGCGCAGGGGTCCCCCAGGTGGCGCAAGGACTTCGGGGTTGCACGCGGGGATGCTGGGGTCTGGTACCTAGTGCAGGGGCACCCCAGGTGTCGCAGAGCCTGCCGGGGTGGCTTGCGGTTACGCCAGGGTCTGGTACCTAGCACAGGAGCCCCCCAGGTAGCTCAAGGATTTTCGGGGTTGCACACAGGGACGCCGGGGTCTGGTAACTGGCGCAGGGGCCGCCAAGGTGTCGCATAGACTGCCAGGGTTGTGCACAGGGACGCCGGGGTCAGATACGTGGTGCAGGGGTCGCCCAGGTGGCTCAGGAACTGCCATTGTTGTGTGCGAGGACTCCGGAGTCTGTTACCTAGTGCAAGGGACCCCAGGTGGCGCAAGGACTTCTGGGGTTGCGCGCGAGGACGCCAGGGTTTGGTACCTGGCGCAGGGGCCGCCCAGGTAGCGCAGTGACAGCCATGGTGTCGCGCAGGGACGGCAGGGTATGGTACCTGGCGAAGTGGCAGCCTAGTTGGCAGGGGCTGCCAGGTTTGCTTTCGGGGACTCTGGGGTCTGTTACCTGGTGCTGGTGTTGCACAAGGAGCGCAGGTGCTGCCGGGGTTGTGCGCAGTAACACTGGGGTCTTGTAACTGGCGCAGGGGCTGCCCAGGGGACGCAGGGGACGCCCAGGTGGCACAGGGTTTGCCAGGTTTGGCGCGATTAAGCCGGGGTCTGGTATCTTGCGCAGGGGCTGCCCAGGTGGTACAAGGGCTTCCGGGGTTGCGCGCGAGGACGCCGATGTCTGGTACCTGGCGCAGGGACCGCCCAGGTGGTGAGGTGACGGCTGGGGTGGCGCGCAGAGACGGCGGGGTCTGATACCTGACGAAGGGGCAGCGCAGATGGCAGCGGCTGCCGAGGTTGCACGCGGGGACGCCGGATGTGGTACCTGGAGCAGGGGTTGCCTAAGGAGCGCAGGGGCTGCCGGGGTTGTGCGCGATAACACTGGGGTCTTGTACCTCGCACAGGGGCCACCCAGGGGATGCCCAGGTGGCACAGGGGCTGCCGGGTTTTCGAGCGGGGATGCCGGGGTCTGGTACCTAGCGCAGGGGACGCCCAGGTGATGCAGGTGCAGCCCAGGTGGCGCAGGGGCGCCGGGGTTGGGCACTTGGAGGCCGGGGTCTTGTTCCGGTGCAGAGGCCGCCCAGGTGGCTCAGGGCCTCTGGAGAGGCGCGAGTGGACGCCGGGGTCTGGTATATGGTGCCGGAGCCGCCCAGGTGACACAGGTGCAGCCCAGGTGGCACATGGGTGCCAGCGTTGTGCACTTGGAAGCCGGGGTCTCATACCGGGTGCAGAGGCCACCAGGGTGGCTCAGCGGCTGCTGGGGTGGCGCAGGAGGACGCCGGGGTCTAGTGCTGGGGCCTCCAAGGTGGCAGGGGATGCCGGAGTGTTTCGTGGTGACTCCGGAGTCTTGTACCTAGCACAGGGCCCCCCCAGGAGGCTCAAAGACTTTTGGGGTTGCACGCGGGGAATCCGGGGTCTGGTACATGGTTCAGGGGCTGCCCAGTGGCGCAGGGCCTGCCGGGGTTGCGCGCGGGGATGCCGGAGTCAGGTACCTGGCGCAGGGGTAGCCCAGGTGGCGCTGATACTTCCAGGGTTGAGCCTGAGGACGCCCAAGGAGCGCAGGGGCTGCCAGGATTGCGCGCAGTAACACCTGGGATTTGTAACTGGTGCAGGGGCCTCCCAGGGGACGCAGGGACCGCCAAGTTGGTGCAGGGACTGCTGGGGTGGCATGTGGGAACACCGGGGTCTGAACCCTAGCGCAGGGGCAGCCCAGGTGGAAGGGGCTGCCGGGGTGTATCGCAGTGACGCCGGGGTCTGGTACCTAGCACAGGGGCCCCCTGGTGGCTCAAGGAATTTCAGAGTTGCACGTGGGGATGCTGGGGTCTGGTATCTGGCGCAGGAGTTGCCCAGGTGGCACAGGAACTGCCGTGGTTGTGCGTGAGGACGCTGGGGTCTGGTACCCAGCTCAGGGGGCCCCCAGGTGGTGCAAGGACTCCCGTGGATTGCACGCGAGGATGCCGGGGTCTGGTACCAGGGGCAAGGAGCGCCCATGTGGCTGCCAGGGTTGTGCGCGGGGATGCCGGGGTGTGGTACCTGGTGCAAGGGTCTCCCAAGGAGCACAGGCACTGCCGGGTTGGCGCGTGGTAACGCCGGGGCAGGGGTTGCTGGGGTTGTGCGCACGGACGCCGGGGTGTGATACCTGGCGCAGGGGCCAGCCAGGTGGTGCAGGGGCCGCCCATGTGATGCAGGCGCCGCCCTGGTGGCGCAGGGGCTGCTGCGGTTGCGCGCGAGGATGCCAGGTACTGGTATCTGGCACAGGGACCGCCCAGGTGTTGTAGGCGTTGCTGGGGTTGTGCGCGGGGACGCTGGGGTCTGGCATCTGTCGCAAGGGCCACCCAGGTGACACAGGGACACCGGGGTCTGGTACATGGTGCAGGAGCCGCCCCGGTTGTGCAGGGGATGCCCATGTGATGCGGAGGCCGCCCAGGTTACACAGGGACTTCTGCGGTGGCACTCAGGGAAGCCAGGGTTTGGTACTTGGCACAGGGGCCACCCAGGTGACGCAGGTGCATCCCAGGTGGCGCAGAAGTACCGGGGATGCGCACTTGGACGCTGGGGTCTTGTTCCAGGTGCAGAGGCTGCCCAAGTGGCTCAGGGGCTGCTGGGGTGGCGTGCGGGGACGCCGGGGTCTGGAACTTGGCCCAGGGGCCAACCAGGAGGTGCAGGGGATGCTGGGGTTGCGCACGTGGACGCGGGGGTCTGGTACATGGCGCAGGGGCTTCCAAGGTGTCGCAGGGCCTTCCAGGGTGGCTTGCGGTGATGCCGGGGTCTGGTACCAGGCGCAGGGGCCGTCCAGGTGATGCAGGGGCCGCCCAGGTGTCGCAGAGGGTACCGGGGTTTGGCGCGGGGACGCCGGGGTTTGGTAAGTGGTGCAGGGGTCGCCCAAGGAGCGCAGGGGATGCTGGGGTTGCACGCGGTAAACCGGGGTTTTATAACTGGCGCTGGGGCCGCCCAGAGGACGCAGGGGCCGCCAAGTTGGCGCAGGGACTTCAGGGGTGGCACACGGGGACACTAGCTCTGACCCCTAGCGCAGGGGCCGCCCAGGTGGCAGGGGATGCTGGGGTGTTTTGTGGTGACGCCGGGGTCTGATACCTAGCACAGGGGCCCTCTGGTGGCTCAAGGACTTGCGGGGTTGCACGCGGGGATGCTGGGGTCTGGTATCTGGCACAGGGGTTGCCCAGGTGGCGCAGGATCTGCTGTGGTTGTGTACGAGGACACCGGGATCTGGTACCTAGCGCAGGGGGCCCCCAGGTGGCGCAAGGACTCCCGGGGATTGCGCGCGAGGACCCCGGGGTCTGGTACCAGGCGCAGGGAGCGCCCAGGTGGCACAGTGACTGCTGGGGTGGCGCTCAGGGACGACGGGGTCTGGTACCTGTCGATGGGGCAGCCCAGTTGCAAGGGGCTGCCGGGGTTGCGCGCGGGGACGCCGGGGACTGGTACCTGGCGCAGGGGTCGCCCAAGGAGAGCAGGGAATGCCGGGTTGGCGCGTGGTATCGCCGGCTTCTGGTACCTGGTGCAGGGGCCGCCCAGGTGACACAGGGGATGCCAGGGTGGCGCGAGGAGACGCCAGGGTCTGGTACCCGGCACAGGAGCTGCCCAGGTGGCGAAGGGGCTGTTCATGTGATTCCGTGGCCACCCATGTGAACAACGAATTCTGGAGTAGCGCGCGGGGACGCCGGGGTCTGATACTTGGCGCAGGGGCAGCCCAGGTGATGCAGGTGCAGCCCAGGTGTCGCAGGGATGCCGGAGTTGCGCACTTGGAGGCCAGGGTCTCGTACTGGGTGCAGAGGCCGCCCAGGAGGCGCAGGGGCTGCCAGGGTTGCGCACGTGGACGCCGGGGTCTCGTACATGGTGCAGAGGCGGCCCAGGTGTCGCAGGGGCCGCCCAGGTGTCACAGAGGCTGCCATCGTTGCGCGCAGTGACTCCGGGGTCTGGTACCTAGCACAGGGGCCACGCATGTTGCTCATGGACTTTCGGGGATGCACACAGGAACGCTGAGATGTGCTACATGGAGTAGGGGCTGCCCAGGTGGCACAGTGGCTGCCGGAGTTGCGCGCAGTGACGCCGGGGTCAGGTACCTGGCACAGGGGATCCCAGGTGGTGCAGTAACATCTGGGGTTGCGCCCGAGGACGCCTGGGTCTGGTTCCTGGCACAGGCGTCCCCCAAGGAGCGCAGGGGCTGCTGGGGTTGCATGCGATGAAGCAGGGGTCTGATACCTGGCGCAGGATCCGCCCAGGTGGCGCAGCAACTGCTGGGGTTTCACGCGGTGACGCCGGGGTCTGACTCTTCTCACTGGGGCCGCCTATGTGATGCAGGGGCTGCCCAGGTGGCGCAGGGGCTGCTGCGATTGCTCTCAATCATACCGAGGTCTGGTACTTGGCAACGGGGGTGCCCAGGTAGCGAGGAGCTGACGGGGTTGCGTAAGTGGACGAGGGCGCCGGGGTTAGGTACCTTGCAATGGGGTCCCCCACGTGACGCAAGGACTTTCTCGGTTGCACGCGGGGACGGCGGGGTCTGGTACCTGGCAAAAGGGCAGCCCAGTTGGCAGAGGCTGCTGGGGTTGCGCGCCGGGACGCCGGGATGTGGTACCGGGCGCAGGCATCGCCCAAGGATCGCAGGGGTTGCCGGGGTTTCGCGCGGTATCACCGGGGTATTGTACCTGGCGCAGGGACTGCCCAGGGGATGCATGGGTTGCCCAGGTGGCACAGGGCCTGCCGGATTTGCGCGCGATGATGCCGGTTTCTGGTACCAGGCGCAGGGGCCTCCCAGGTGGCTCAGAACTGCCAGGGTTGCACGCGGTGACGCTGGGGTCTGATACCTGGTGCAAGGGCCACCCAGGTGGTGCATTAGCTGCCCTTCTGATGCAGGGGCCACCCAGGTGGCGCAGGGGTTGCTGGCGTTGTGCGCAGGGAGGACAGGGTCTGGTACATGGTGCAGAGGCCGCCCAAGTGGCCCAGGGGCTGCCCATGTGATGCAGAGGCCGCCCAGGTGGCACAAGGGCTTCTGGGGTGGCGTGCGGGGACGCCAGGGTCTGGTACCAGGTGCAGGGGCCGCCAAAGTGTCGCAGGACCTTCCAGGGAGGCTCGGGGTGACGCCAGGTTCTGGTACCTGGCGCAGGGGCCGCCCAGGTGATGCAAGGGCCACCCAGGTGTCGCAGAGAATACCTGGATTGCGTGCGGGGACGCCAGGGTCAGGTACCTGGCACAGGCGTCACCCAAGGAGCACAAGGGGCTGCCTGGGTTGCGCGCTTTCACACCGGGATCTTGTACCTGGCTCAGGGGACGCCCAGGTGACACAGGGAATGCCCAGGTGGCACAAGGGGTGCCGTGGTTGTGCGCGAGGACACCGGGGTCTGGTACCTAGCGCAGGGGGCTCCCAGGTGGCGCAAGGACTTCCGGGGTTGCGCTCGAGGACACCGTGGTCTGGTAACTGGCGCAGGGATGCCAGATGGTGCAGTGACTGCTGTGGTTGCGCGTAGGGACGGCGGGGTCTGGTACCTGGGGAAGGGGCAGCCCAGATGGCAGGGGCTGCCGGGGTTGCGCGCGGGGACGCCGGGTCTGGTACCTGGCGCAGGGGTCGCCCATGGAGCGCAGGGGCTGCCAGGTTTGCACGTGGTAACACCGGCGTCTTGTACTTGGAGCAGGGGCCGCCCTGGTGACGCAGGGGATGCCCAGGTGGCACAGGGAGGCCGAAGTTGCACAGTTGGACGCCGGGGTCTCGTACCGGGTGCAGAGGCCGCGCCGCCCACGAGGCTCAGGGCCTCTGGAGTGGCGAGCATGGACGCTGGGGTCTCGTACATGGTGTAGGAGCCGCCCAGGAGGTGCAGGGGCTGCCGCGGTTGCGCACGTGGATGCTGGTGTCTCGTACATGGTGCAGGGGCCGCCCAGGTGTCGCAGGGGCCCCCCAGGTGTCGCAGAGGCTGCCGGGGATGCGCGCCGTGACCCAGGGGTCTGGTACCTACCACAGGGGCCACGTATGTGGCTCAAGGACTTTCTGGATTGCACGTAGGGACGCTGGGGTGTGGTACATGGTGCAGGGGCCGCCCAGGTGGTGAAGGGGATGCAGGGGTTGCTCGTAGGGACGCTGGGGTCAGGTACCTGGCACAGGGGACACCAGGTGGTGCAGTGACAGCCGGATTTGTTCGCGGTAACACCGGGGTCTTATACCTGTCACAGGGGATGCCCAGGGGACGCAGGGAACGCCCAGGTGGCACAGGGGCTGCCGGGTTTGCGCGCGATGATGCTGGGGACTGGTACTTGTCGCAGGGGCCGCCCAGGTGGAGCAGTAAGTCCCGGGGTTGCAAGCGGTGAGGCTGGGGTCTGATACCTGGCGCAGGGGCCGCCCATGTGGTTCAGGGGCAGCCCATGTAACGCAGGGGCCGCCCCGGTGGCGCAGGGGCTGCTGCGGTTGCTCTCAGGCATGCGGGGGTCTGGTACTTGGCACCGGGGTTGCCCAGGTGGCGAGGGGCTTGCCGGGGTTGTGTACGTGGACGCCGGAGTCTGGCACCTGGCACAAGGGTCGCCCAGGGAGCGCAGGGACTGCCGGGTTGGCGCATGGTAACGCCGGCTTCTGGTACCTGGTGCTGGGGCCGCCCAGGTGACACAGGGGGCACCAATGTGTCTCAGAGGATGCTGGGGTTGCGCAAAGGGATGCTGGCCTCACCCCAGGAATTCAGGGGCTGCCGATGTTGCGTGCGGTAACACCGGGGTTTTGTTCCTGGCGCAGGGGCCGCCCAGGAGATGCAGGGGCTGCCAAGTGGTGCACGTACTGCTGGGGTGGCACGCGGGGACACCGTGGTATGACCCCTAGCGCAGAGGCCGCCCGGTGGTGCAGGGATTTCCGGGGTTGAGCGCGAGGACACCGGGTTGTGGTATCTGGCACAGGGACCGCCCAGGTGGCGCAGGGGGTGCTGGGGTTGTGCGCAGGGATTCCGGGGTGTGATACCTGGTGCAGGGGCCGCCCTGGTGGTGCAGGGGCCGCCCAGTGAGGCAGGCGCTGCCCAGGTGTCACAGGGGTTGCTGTGGTTGTGCGCAGGTATGCCAGGGTCTGTTACTTGGCACAGGTGGTGCCCAGGTGGCGAGGGCTGCCGGGGTTGCATACGTGAACGCCAGGGTCTGATAACAGGGCAGGGGTTGCCAAGGGAGCACAGGGACTGATGGGGTGTCGCGCGGAGACGCTGGGGTCTGGCATCTGGCGCAGGTGCCGCCCAGGTGGCAGGGGCTGCCGGGGTGTTTCGCAGTGACACCGGGGTCTGGTACATGGTGCAGGGGCCGCCCAGGTGTCGCAGAGGCTGCCGGGGTTGCGCGCGGAGACGCTGGGGTCTGATACCTAGCACCGGATCCACGCATGTGGCTCAAGGACTTTTGGGGTTGCGGGTACGCTGGGATGTGGTACATGGTGCAGGGGCCACGTAGGTGGCGCAGGAGCTGTCAGGATTGCGCGCGGGGAAGCCGGGGTCAGGTCCCTGGAGCAGGGGTCTCCCAGGTGGTGCAGGAACTGCTGAGGTTGCGCGCGAGGACGCCGGGGTCAGGTACCTGATGCAGGTGTCCGCCAGGTGGCGCAAGCACTTCCGCGGTTGCACGCGGGCACGGCGAAGTCTGGTACCTGGCGAAGGGGCAGCCCAGTTGGCAGGGGCTGTCGGGGTTGCGCGCCGTTACGCCCCTATCTGGTACCTGGAGCAGGAGTCTCCCAAGGAGTGCAGGGGTTGCTGGGGTTGCGCACGGTAACACCGGGGTATTGTACCTGGCGCAGGG
Source organism: Glis glis (assembly GCA_004027185.1). Classification (NCBI taxonomy): domain Eukaryota; kingdom Metazoa; phylum Chordata; class Mammalia; order Rodentia; family Gliridae; genus Glis; species Glis glis. The sequence goes on from PVJS01021847.1 coordinate 18,251, forward strand.
ACCGCCCAGGGGACGCATGGGTCGCCAGGTGGCATAGGGGCAGCTGGGTTTGCGCGCAGTGACACGGGGGTCTGATACCTAGCGTAAGGACCTCCCAGGTGGTGCAGGAGCCACCCTTCTGATGCAGGGGCCGCCCAGGTGGCCCAGGGGTTGCCCGGGTTGTGCGCAGGGACGTCGGGGTCTGGTACATGGTGCAGGGGCCGCCCAAGTGGCCCAGGGACTGCCCATGTGATGCAGAGGCTGTCCAGGTGGCACAGGGACTTCTGGGGTGGCACGCGGGGACGCCAGGATCTGGTACCTGGTTCTGGGGCCGCCAAGGTGTCGCAGGGCCTTCCAGGGAAGCTCGGGGTGACGCCGGGGTCTGGTACCTGGCGCAGGGGCCGCCCAGGTGACGCAGGGGCAACCAAGTGTCTCAGAGAATACGGGGGTTGCGTGCGCGGACGCCGGGGTCTGATACCTGGCGCAGGCGTCGCCCAAGGAGCGCAGGGGCTGCCTGGGTTGCGCGCGGTAACACTGGGGTCTTGTACCTGGCGCAGGGGCCGCCCAGGGGACACCCAGGTGGCACAAGGGGTGCCGGGTTTGTGCACGGGGATGCCGGGGTCTAGTACCTGGCGTAGGGGCCGCCCAGGCGGCACAGGGAATGCCGGGGTTGCACGCGGGGATGCTGGGGTCTGGTACATTGTACAGGGGCCGCCAAGGTGACACAGGTGCAGCCCAGGTGGCGCAGGGGTGCAGGGGTTGCGCACTCGGACGCCGGGATCTCATACCGGGTGCAGAGGCTGCCCAGGTGGCTCAGGGGCTGCTGGGGTGGCACACGGGGACACTGGGGTCTGACCCCTAGTGCAGAGGCTGCAGAGTTGGCTCAGGGACTGCCGGGGTTGCGCGCGGGGACAATGAGTCTGGTATCAGGAGCAGGGGCCACCAGGGTGGCGCAGGGGTTGCTGGGGTTGTGCGCAGGGACGCCGGGGTGTGATACCTGGTGCAGGGGCCGCCCAGGTGGTGCAGGGGCCGCCCGTGTGATGCAGGGGCCGCCCAGGTGGCACAGGAGCTTCTGCGGTTGCGCGCAGGCATGCAGGGGCTGGTACTTGGCACAGGGGCGCCCAGGTGGCAAGGAACTGCCGGGGTTGCGTACGTAGATGCTGGGGTCTGGTACCTGGTCCAGGGTTCTCCCAGGGGGCGCTGGGACTTTCAGGGTTGCACGCGGGGACGCCGGGGTCTGGTACATGGTTCAGAGGCCACCCAGTAGCGCAGAGGCTGCCGGGGTTGCGCGCGGGGACGCCAGAGTCAGGTACCTGGCGCAGGCGTCGCCCAAGGAGCGCAGGGTCTGCCGGGGTAGCGCGCGGTAACACTGGGGTCTTGTACCTTTTGCAGGGGACGCAGGGGATGCCCAGGTGGCACAGGGGCTGCCTATTTTGCGCGCGATGATGCCGAGGTCTGGTACCTGGTGCAGGGGCCGCCCAGGTGGCGCAGTATCATCCGGGGTTGCACGCGGTGATGATGGGTCTGATTTCTGGCACAGGGGCCGCCCAGGGGATGCAAGGGACGCCCAGGTGGCACAAGGGGTGCCAGGTTTGCGCACGGGGATGCCTGTGTCTGGTACCTGGCATAGGGGCCGCCCAGGCGGTGCTGGGACTCCCGGGGTTGAACGCTGGGATGCCAGGGTCTGGTACCTGGCGCAGGGGCCGCCAAGGTGACGCAGATGCAGTCCAGGTGGCGATGGGGTTCCGGGGTTGCGCAATAGGACGCCGGGGTCTCGTACCGGGTGCAGAGGCCGCCCAGGTGTCGCAGGGACCACCCATCTGTCTCAGGGGCTCCCCAGGGCGGCTACTGCGCCATTTACAAGACCCTGGTGTTACCGCACGCAACCCCGGCAGTCCCTGCGCTCCTTGGGCGACCCCTACACCAGGTACCTGACCCCGGCGTCCTGCGCCACCTGGGAGGCCCCTGCGCCAGGTACCAAACTCCGCCATCATCGCGCGCAAACCCGACAGTCGCTGTGCCACCTGGGCATCCCCTGCGTCCCCTGGGCTGTCGCTGGGCCCGGTACAAGACCCCGGTGTTATGCGTGCCACCACAGCAGCCCCTGAGCCACCTAGTCTGCCTCTGCACCCGGTACGAGACCCCAGTGGGAAGTGCGCAACCCCGGCACCCCTGCGCCACGTGGGCTGCACCTGCGTCACCTGGGCGGCCTCTGTGCCAAGTACCAGAGGCCGGCGTCCTCGCGTGCAACCCCGAAAGTCCTTGAGCCACCTGGGGTCCCCTGTGCCATGTACGAGACCCCGGCGTCCACGTGCAGAACCCGGCAGCCCCTGCGACTCATGGGCAGCCCCTGCGCCAAGTACCAGACACCAGCGTTCCCACGCGCACCCCAGAATTCACAGTGCCGCCTGGGCGGCCACTGCATCACATGGGCGGCTCCGGCCCCACCTGGGTGGCTCCTGCACCATGTGCCAGACCCCGGCATCCCCGCGCAGAAACCCGGCAGCCCCTGTACCACCTAGATGTCCCCTGTGTCCCCTGGGCGACCCGTGCCCCAGATACAAGACCCCGTTGTTACCACGCGCAACCCCGGCAGCCCTTGCGCTCCTTGGGCGACCCCTGCGCCAGGTACCAGACCCCAGCGTCCTCGTGCACAACAATGGCATTTCCTGTGCCACCTGGGCGACCCCTGTGAAACTTACCTGACCCCGTCGTCCCATCGCGCAACCCCAGCAGGCTATGCGACACATGGGCGGACCCTGCGCCAGATACCAGACCCCGGCGTCCTCGAGCGCAAACCCGACAGTTCCTACACCACCTGGGCGACCCCTGCAGCAGGGACCTGACCTCGTAGTCCCTGCACGCAACCCCAGCAGGCCCTGCGACACCTGGGCAGCCCCTGCGCCAGATACCAGACCCCAGCGTCCCCGCGTGCAATTCTGAAAGTCCTTGAGCCACCTGGGGGGCCCCTGTGCTAGGTAATCATCCCCGGCATCACTGCGAGCCACCCTGGAAGGCCCTGTGCCACCTGGGAGGCCCCTGCGCCAGATACCAGACCCCGGTGTCCCGGCGTGCCACCCCAGCAGTCCCTGTGCCACATTTACGGGCCCTGTGTCAGGTACCAGACCCCGGCATCCCCGCGCGCAAACCCGGCAGCCCCTGTGCCACCTGGGCTTGACCTACGTCTCCTGGGAGTCCCCTGCATCAGGTAAAAGACCCAGGTGTTACCGCGCACAACCCCGGCAGCGTCTGAGCCACCTTGAAGGCTTCTGCACCCGGTACGAGACCCTGGCGTCCCGCGCGCAACCCTGGCAGCCCCTGCCAACTGGGCTGCCCCTTCGCCAGGTACCAGACCCCGCTGTCCCCGCGCGCCACCCCGTCGGTCACTGCGCCACCTGGGCGGCCCCTGAGCCAAGTACCAGACCTCGATGTCCTCGCGCGTAACCCCGGAAGTCCTTGCGCCACCTGGGGTCCCCTGAGCTAGGTACCAGACACCGGCGTCCTCGCGAACAAGAATGGCAGTTCCTGAGCCACCTGCGCGACCTCTGTGCCAGGTACCTGATCCCGGCATCCCCACGCGCAACCCTGGTAGGCTATGCAACACCTCGGCGGCGTCTGCGCCAGAATCCAGACCCCGGCATCCCCTCGTGCAACACCGAAATGCCTTGAGCGACCTGAGTTGCCCCTGTGCTAGGTACCAGACCCCGGCGTCACCGCGAGCAAACCCAGCAGGACCTGCGACACCTGGGGAGGCCTTGCGCTAGGTACCAGATCCCGGCGTCCCCGCATGCAAAACCAGAAGTCCATGCACCACGTGGGGGACACCTGCACCAGGTACCTGACCCCGGCATCCCCGTGTGCAACCCCGACAGGCCCCTGCACCATGTACCACACCCCAGCGTCCCCGGGTGCAACTACAAAAGTCCTTAAGCCACCTGGGCGGCCTCGGCAATTGGTACGAGACACCGGCGTCCAAGTGAGCAACCCCGGCACCCCTGTTCCACCTGGACGGCTATTGTGTTAGGTACCAGACCCCGGCGTCACCGCGCGCTACCCCGGCAACCTCTGCAACACCTGGGTGGCCCCTTCGACACCTGTGGGTCCCCTGCACCATGTACGAGACCCCGGCGTCCAAGTGCGGAACCCTTGCAGCCCCTGCGATTCATGGGCAGCCCCTGCGCCAAGTACCAGACACCAGCATTCCCACACGCACCCCAGAATTCACTGTGCCACCTGGGCCGCCACTGCATCACATGGGCGGCTCCAGCCACACCTGGGCGGCTCCTGTACCATGTGCCATACACCGGCGTTCACGTGCGCCACCTGGGCGGATCCTACACCATGTACCAGACCCCGGCGTCCCTGCGCACAACCCAGGCAACCCCTGCATCACCTGGGCGGCCCTTGCACCAGATGCCAGACCCCAGCGTCCCCGCACGCCACTACGGCAGTCCCTGCGCTCCCTGGGCGACCCCTGATCCAGGTACCTGACCCCGGCATTCACGTACACAACCCCGGCGGTTCCTCGCCACCTGGGCGCCCCCTGTGCCACGTATCAGACCCCGGAATGCCCTGCACCAAGTACCAAACGCCGGCGTTACTGCGCGCCACCCTGGCAGTCCCTGCGCTCGCGGGGAGACCCGTGCGCCAGGTACCAGTGCCCGGCGTCCAGGTACACAACACCGGCAGCCCCTCGCCACATGGGCACCCCCGTTGCCAAGTACCAGACCCCGGCATACCAGCGCACAACCGCAGCAGCTCCTGCGCCACCTTGGTGGCTCCTGCATCAGAAGGGCGGCTTCTGCACAACCTGGGCGGCCCCTGCGCCAGGTATCAGACCCCGACATCACTGCGTGCAACCCGGGCAGTTCCTGGGCCACCTGGTTGGCCCCTGCCCCAGGTACCAGATCCCGGCATCCCCGCGTGCAAAATCGGAAGCCCCTGCCAAGTGGGCTGCCCCTTCACCAGGTACCAGACCCCGCCGTCCCCGTGTGCAACCGCGGAAGTCCTTGAGCCAACTGGGGGGCCCCTGTGCTAGGTACCAGACCCCAGCGTCACCTCGCACAACCCCGGCAACCCCTGCGCCACCTGGTCTGCCCCTGTGCCAGCTGTCAGACCCCAGTGTCCCCGCGCACCACCCTGGCAGTCCCTGCGCTCCATGGGCGACCCCTGCGTCAGGTACCAGACCCCTGCGTCCCCGCCTGCAACCCCCGCAGTCCCTCTGCCACCTGGGCGGCATCTGCGCTAGGGGTAGACCCCGATGTCTCCGCTTGCCACCCGAGCAGTCCCTGCGCCACCTTGGCAGCCCCTGCGCCAGGTACCAGACCCCGGCATCCCCGCGAGCAAACCTGGGAGCTCCTTTGCCACCTAGGCGTCCCCTGCATCCCCTGGGAGGCCCCTGCACCAGGTACAAGACCCCAGTGTTACCATGCGCAACCCCGGCAGCCCTTGCACTCCTTGGGTGACCCTGCACCAGGTACCAGACCCCAGCGTCCTCGCACGCAACCCCGGCTGTAACTGCACCACCTGGGGTCCCTGAGCCAGGTACATGACCCTGGCGTGCCTGCGCGCAACCCCGGCATTCTCTGCACAACCTGGGCCGCCCCTGCATCATGTACCACACCCCAGCCTCCCCGCGAGCAACCCCGAAAGTCCTTGAGCCACATGCGTGGCCCCTGTGCTAGGTACCAGACCCCGGCGTCACCGCGCGCAACTCCAGCAGGCTCTGCGACACCTGGTCGGCCCCTGCGACACCTGGGCGGCCCCTGCGCCATGTATGAGACCCCGGCAACTATGTGCGCAACCACGGCAGCCCCTGCGTGGCTCCTGTGCCAAGTACCAAACCCCGGCATCCCCGTGCGCCATCCCAGAAGACCCTGTGACACCTAGGCGGCCCCTGCATCACATGGGCGGCCCCAGCACGACCTGAGCGGCTCCTGCACCATGTACCAGACCCTGCCTTCCCCGCGCCCAACCCCGGCAGCCCCTGAGCCACCTGGGTGGCCCCTGCACAATGTAACACACCCCAGCGTCCCCGCGTGCAACCCCGAAAGTCCTTGAGCCACCTGGGGGGCCCCTGTGCTAGTTACCAGACCACGGCGTCACCGCGCGCAACCCCTGAAGCCTCTGCACCACCTGGGCGGCCCCTGTGACACCTGGGTGGCCTCTGTGCCATGTACGAAACCCCGGCATCCACGTGAGCAACCCCCCAGCCTGTGCGCCTCCTGGGCGACCCCTTCACCAAGTGTCAGACCCCGGCGTCCCGGCACGCCACCCCAGAAGTCCCTGTGCCACCTGGGCGGCCTCTGCATCACATGGTTTGCACCTGCGCCACCTGGGCGGCTCCTGCACCATGTACCAGAACCCGGAGTACTGGCACGCCACCCCAGCAGCCCCTGAGACACCTCGGCGTCCTCTGCACCCGTTAGGAGACCCCGGGGTCCAAGTTTGAAACCCTAGCCCCCCTGCGCCTCCTGGGCTGCACCTGCATCACCGGGGCGGCACCTGCACCATGTACCAGACAATGGTGTTACCCTGCGCCACCCCGGCAGTCCCTGCGCTCCCTGAGCGACCCCTGCGCCAGGTACGAGACCCCGGCGTTCCCGCGCGCAACCCCACTAGGCCCTGCGACACCTGAGCGGCCCAACACCAGATACCAGACCCGGTGTCCCCACGTGCAACCCCGAAAGTCCTTGATTCACCTGGAGGGCCCCTGTGGTAGGTACCAGACCCCGGCATCAATGCGAAACACCCCGGCAGGCCCTGCACCACCTTGGCTGCCCCGGGGCCAATACCAGAACCCGGCGTCCCCGCGTGCCACCCCAGCAGTCCCTGCACCACCTGGGAGGCCTCTTCACTAGGGATCAGACCCTGGTGTCTTCGCGTGCCACTCCAGCAGTCCCTGCACCACCTGGGCGGCCTCTTCATTAGGGACCAGACCCCGGTGTCTTCGCGTGCCACCCCAGCAGTCCCTGTGCCTCCCTGGCAGTCCCTGCACTCCCTGGGCTGCCCTGGCGCCAGTACCAGAACCCGGCGTCCCCGTGTGCAACCTCAGCAGTCCCTGCGCCACCTGGGCGGCCTCTGCATTTGGGGTCAGATCCCGGCGTCCACGTGCGCAAACCCGGAAGCCCCTGCACCTCCTGGGCGGCCCCTGCGTCAAGTACCAGACCCCGGCGTCCCCGCGCACCACCGCAGAATTTTCTGTGCCTCCTGGGCGGCCACTGCATCACATGGGCGGCCCCTGTGCCACCTGGGCGGCTTCTGCGCCAGGTACCTGACCCCGGTGTCCTCGCGCGAAACACCGGCAGTTCCTTCGCCACCTGGGCGACCCCTGAGCCAGGGACCTGACCCTGGCTTCCCCACGCACCACCCCGGCAGCCCCTGCACCATATGGGTGGCTCCTGCACCATGTACCACATCCCGGCGTCCAAGTGCGCAACCCTAGCACCTATGTGCGTCCTGGGCTGCACCTGCATCACCAGGGCATCCCCTGTGCCAAGGACCAGACCCCGGCATGCCTGGGCACAACTGCAGCAGCCCCTGTTCCACCTGGGAGGCCCCTGCATCACATGGGCGGCCCCTGCAACACCTAGGCGAACCCTGCGTCAGGTATCAGACCCCACATCACCGCATGCATCCCCGGCAGTTCTTGCGCCACCTGTTCGGCCCCTGCGCCAGATACCAGAGCCCGGCGTCCCCACGTGCAACCCCGAAAGTCCATGAGCCACCTGGGAGGCCCCTGTGCTAGGTACAAGTCCCCGGCGTCACCGCGAGCAACCCCGGCATGGCCTGCGCCACTTGGGTGGCCCCTGCGCCAAGTACCAGACACCGGCATCGCTGCGCGCCACCCCAGAAGTCCCTGTGCCACCTGGGCGGCCTCTGCATTACATGGGCGGCCCCTATGACACCTGGGTGGCCTCTGCGCCATGTACGGAACCCCGGCATCCACGTGATCAACCCCGGCAGCCCGTGCACCTCCTGGGCGGCCCATTCGCCAAGTGCCAGACCCTGGCATCCCCGCGCGCCACCCCAGCAGCCCCTGAGATAGCTGGGTGGCCTCTGCACCCGGTACGAGACCCCGATGTCCAAGTGCACAACCCCGGCCCCCCTGCGCTACCTGGGCTGCACCTGCATCACCTGGGTGGCCCCTGAGCCAGGTACCAGACCCCGGCATCCCCGCGTGCAAACACGTCAGCCCCTGTGCCACCTGGGCATCCCCTGCGTCCCCTGGGCAGCTCCTGCACCAGGTACAAGGCCCCCGTTTTAAAGCACGCAACCCCGGCAGCCCCTGCACTCCTTGGGCGACCCATGCGCCCGGTACCTGACCCCGGCGTCCTCGAATGCAACCCCGGCAGCCCCTGCCAACTGGGCTGCCCCTTCGCCAGGTACCAGACCCCGCCGTCCCCTTGTGCAACCGCGGTAGTCCTTCGCCTCCTGGGGACCCCTGCACCAGGGACCTGACCTCGGTATCCCCACGCGCAACCCCGGCAGGTCCTGCGACACCTGGGCGGCCACTGCGCCAGATACCAGACCCCGGCGTCCCCCCCGTGAATCTCCGAAAATCCTTGAGTCACCTGGGGTGCCCCTGTGCTAGGTACCAGACCCCGGCGTCACCGCGAGCAACCCTGGCAGGCCCTGTGCCACCTGGGTGTCCCCAGTGCCAAGTAACAGACCCCAGTATACCTGAGAGCAACCGCAGTAGCCCCTGCACCACCTGGGCGGCCCCTGCGCCAGGTGTCAGACCCCGGTGTCACCGCGTGCAACCCCGGCAGATATTGCGCCACCTGAGCGGCCCCTGCGCCAGGTACCAGACCCCGGAATCATCGTGCACAACCCCAGCAGCCCCTGCGCTCCTTGGGCGACGCCTGCGCCAGGTACCAGACCCCAGCGTCCTCGCGTGCAACCCCCGCTGTCACTGCACACCTGATGTCCCCTGAGCCAGGTACCAGACCCCGGCATCCCCGCGGGCAACCCCGGCAGCCCCTGTGCCACCTGGGCAGCCCCTGCGTCCCATGAGCAGTCCCTGCGCCAGGTACAAAACCCCGGTGTTACCGCGCACAACCCCGGCAGCCCCTGCGTTCCTTGGGTGATGCCTGCACCAGCTACCAGATCCTGGAGTCCCCGCACGCAACCCTGACAGCCCCTGCCAACTGGGCTGCCCCTTCACCAGGTACCAGAATCTGCCGTCCCCACGTGCATCTGCGGAAGTCCTTGCGCCATCTGGGGGACCCCTGTGCCAGGTACCTGACCCCGGCTTCCTCGCGCGCAACCCTGGCAGTTCCTGCGCCACCTGGGCGGCCCCTGCACCATGTACCACACCCCAGCGTCCCCGCGTGCATCCCCGAAAGTCCTTAAGCCTCCTGGGGAGCCAGACCCCGGCATCACCGCAAGCCTCCCTGGAAGGCCCTGCGACACCTTGGTGGCCCCTGCACCATATACCAGACCCTGGCAACCCTGCGTGCCACCCCAGAAGTCCCTGTGCCACCTGGCCGACCTCTGCATCACATGGGCAGCCCCTGCACCACCTGGGCAGACCCTGCACCATGTACCAGACCCCGGCGTCCCTGCGCACAACTCCAGCAACCCCTGTAGCACCTGGGCAGCCCCTGTGCCAGGGATCAGACCCCAGCATCACCGCGTGCAACCCCGGCAGTTTGTGTGCCACCTGGGCGGCCCCTGCGCCAGATACCAGACCCCGGCATCATTGCACGCAAACCCGGTAGCCCCTGTGCCACCTGGGCGTCCACTGCGTCCCCTGGGCGGCCCCTGCACCAGGTACAAGACCCGGTGTTACCGCGTGCAACCCCGGCAGCCCCTGCGCTCCTTGGGCGACGCCTGCGCCAGGTACCAGATCCCGGCGTCCTTGTGCGCAACCCCGGGAGCCCCTGCCAACTGGGCTGCCCCTTCGCCAGGTATACCAGACTCAGCCGTCCCCGCGTGCAACCGCGGAAGTCCTTGCCCCACCTGTGGTCCCCTGCGCTATGTACCAGACCCTGGCGTCCTCGCGCACACAATGGAGGTTTTTGGGCCACCTGAGCGACCCCTGTGCCAGGTACCAGACCCCGGCGTCCCCGCCCACAACTCCAGCAGGCTATGCGACACCTGGGCGGCCCCTGTGCCAATTACCAGACCCCGGCGTCCTCGCGCGAAACCCCGGCATTTCCTGCGCCATCTGGGCGACCCCTGCTCCAGGGAACTGAACATGGCGTCCCTGCGCGCAACCCCGGCAGGCCCTGCGACACCTGGGCGGCCCCTTTGCTAGATACAAGACTCCGGCCTCCCCGCGTGCAACCCCGAATGTCCTTGAGCCACCTGGAGGGCCCTGTGTTAGATACCAGACACGGTGTCACCACGAGCCACCCCGGCAGGCCCTGCACCACCTGGGCGGTCCCTGCACCATATACCAGACCCCGGTGTCCCCGTGTGCCACCCCAGCAGTTCCTGCGCTCCCTGGGCGACCCCTGCGCCAGGTGCCAGACCCCGGCGTCCACGTATGCAACCTCGGAAGCCCCTCGCCGCCTGGGTGCCCCCGGTGCCATGTACCAGACCCCGGCATGCCAGAGAGCAACTGCAGCAGTCCCTGTGCCACCTGGGCGGCCCCTGCATTACATGGGCAGCCTATGCACCACCTGTGCATCTCCTGCGCCAGGTATCAGACGCCGGCGTCACAGCGAAACTCCCCGAGAGACCCTGCGCCACTTCGGCGGCCCCTGCACCAGGTACCAGACCCCGGCATCCCCGCGTTCAAACCCGGTAGCCCCTGTGCCACCTGGGCTTCCCCTGCGTCCCCTGGGTGGCCCCTGCACCAGGTACAAGACCCCGGTTTACCGCGCGCAACCCCGACACCCGCTGAGCCACCTTGGCGGGGTCTTGTACCTGGCGCAGGGGCAGGCCAGGGTATGCAGGGGACGCCCAGGTGGTACAGGGGCTGCCGGGTTTGCGCGCGATGATGTCAGGGTCTGGTACTTGGCACACAGGGCGCCCAGGTGGCAAGGGGCTGCCGGGGTGGCGCGAGGAGATGCTGGCGTTTGGTACCTGGCGCAGGGGCCTCCCAAATGACGCAAGTGCAGCCCAGATGGCACAGGGGTGCCGGGGTTGCGCACTTGGACGTCGGGGTCTCATACCGGGTGCAGAGGCCGCCCAGTTGGCTCAGGGGCTGATCGGGTGTCGCGCGTGTATGCCGGGGACTGGTAGCTGGCTCAGGGGGCATCCAGGTGGCGTAGTGACTGCTGGGGTGGCGCGCAGGGATGGCGGGGTCTGGTAACTGGTTCAGGGGCCGCCCAGGTGGTGCAGGGCCTGGCATGGTGGCACGCGGGGAAAACGGGGTCTGACCCCTAGTGCAGTGGCCGCCCAGTTGGCGCAGGGACTGCAGGGGTTCAACTGGGGAACGCCGGGGTGTGGTATGTGACGAAGGGGCCACCCAGGTGGTACAGAGCCTGCCGGGGTGTTTCGCGGTGACGCCGGGGTCTGGAACCTAGCACAGGGCCCCCCCAGGTGGCTCAAGGACTTTCTGGGTTGCACGCGGGGACGCTGGGGTCTGGTACCTGGTGAAGGGGCCACACAGGTGGTGCAGGGGCTGCCCATGTGATGCAGGGGCAGCCCAGGTGGCATAGGGTCTGCTGTGGTTGCGTGCAGGCATGCAGGGGTCTGATACTTGGCACAGGGGGCGTCCAGGAGGCAAGGGGCTACCAGCGTTGCGTACGTGGACGCCGGGGTCTGGTATCTGGCGCAGGGGTCACCCAGGGAGCGCAGGGACTGCCGGGGTGGTGCGCGGTAACGCTGGCGTCTAGTACTTGGCGCAGGGGCCGCGAGGTGATGCAGGTGCAGCCCAGGTGGCACAGGGGTGCCGGAGTTGCGCACTTGGACGCCGGGGTCTCATACCTGGTGCAGAGGCCGCCAAGGTGGCTCAGGGGCTGCTGGGGTGGCGCGCAGGGGCACCGTGGTCTGGTACTTGGCGCAGGGGCCTCCCAGGAGGCGCAGGGGCTGCCAGGTTTGCACACGTGGACGCTGGGGTCTCATATAATGTCAGGGGCCACCCAGGTGTCGCAGGGGCCACCCAGGTGTCGCAGAAGTTGCCGGGGTTGCGCGCCGTGACGCCGGGGTCTGGTACCTAGCACAGGGTCCCTCCAGGTTGATCAAGGACTTTTTGGGTTCACGTGGGGACGCTGGGATGTGGTGCATGGTGCAGGGGTCGCCCAGGTGACACAGGAACTGCCGGGGTTGCGCACGAGGACGCCGGGGTCAGTCACCTGGCGCAGGTGTCCCCCAGGTGGGGCAAGGACTTCCGGGGTTGCACGCGGGGACGCCGGGGTCTGGTACATAGTGCAGGGGCATCTCAGGTGTCACAGAGCCTGCCGGGGTGACTCGCGGTTGCGCCGGAGTCTGGTACCTAGCACATGAGCCCCCCAGGTGGCTCAAGGAATTTCGGGGTTGCACAAGGTGACGCTGTAGTCTGGTATCTGGCGCAGGGGCCGCCCAGGTGTCACATAGCCTGCCGGGGTTGCGCGCGGGGACGGAGGGGTCTGGTATCTGGAACAGGGGGAGCCCAGGTGATGCAGGTGCAGCTCAGGTTGCACAGGGGGGCCTGGGTTGCGCACTTGGATGCCGTGGTCTCGTTCTGGGTGCAGAGGTCGCCCAGATGGCTCAGAGACTCTGGAGTGGTGCGCGCGGACGCCAGGACAGGTACATGGTGCAGGAGCTGCCCAGGTGGCGCAGGGGACGCCCATGTGATGCAGAGGCCGCCCAGGTGGCACAGGGACTTCTGGGATGGCGCGCAGGGACGCCGGGGTCTGGTACTTGGCGCAGGGGCCACCCAGGAGGCGCAGGGGCTTCCAGGGTTGCGCATGTGGACGCCGGGGTCTCGTACATGGCGCAGGGGCCGCCCAGGTGTCGCAGGGGCCGCCC
>PVJS01021848.1:0-13426 GCA_004027185.1 Glis glis
AACACCCCTGGGTTCAATCCCCGGTACCACAAAAAAAAAAAAAAAGGGCTGGGGATATGGCTCGGAGATAGAATGTCCCTGGGTTCAATCCCCAATACCATAAATAAATAAAAGTAAAATAGGGCTGGGTGTGTAGCTTAGAGGTAAAATGCACCTGGGTTCAATTCCCAATACTACACACACAAAAAAGTAAACCTGGAGCTGGACACAATGGCGTATGCTGGTAATCACAGTACTTGGGAAGCTGAAACTGGAGGATTGCAGGTTTGAGACTGGCCTCAGCAACTTAGTGGGACCCTTTAAAAAAAACAAAAGGGAAGGGTGGGTGCAGGGAGTGTAACTCAGAGGTATAATGCACCTGGGCTCAATTCCAAGTACCAATAAATAAATTAATGAATAAAGTAGGGGTGGGGATGCAGCAGAGTAGTAGAGTGTTTGTGTAGAATGTACGAGGTCTTGGGTTCAGTCCACAATACCACAAAACAAAAAAACTCCAAAGCCAGACATGGGAGTGCAGGCCTATGCCACTTAGCAAGACTCTCTGCATTTAGTGAGATCCTGTTTCAAAATAAAAGGGCTGGGAGTGTAGCTCAGAGGTAGAAGACCCCTCGGTTCAATCACCAGTACAAAAATATAAATAAATAAAAGAAAAACCCACAGAATTGAATTCAATATTGAAAAAACTGGTAGAAGTACTGGGGATTGAACCCAGGGACATTCTACTCTGAGCTACACCCCGAGCCCTATTTTTTTATTCTTTATTTTGAAACAGGGTCTCACTAAGTTGTGGAAGGCCTAAGTAGCTGGCCAAGAACCTGTGATCCTCCTATCTCAGCCTACCAAGTACTGGGATTACAAACATGCACCACCACACCAGGCTTTTTTTTTTTTGGTGTGTATGTGGTGCTGGGGATTGAATCTAGGAGCATTCTACCTCTGAGTTATACCCTTAGTCCTATTTTACCTTTTATTTGGAAATAGGGTCTAAGTTGCTGAGGCTGGCTTCAAACCTGTGATCCTCCTGTCTCAGCCTCCCAAGTACTGGGATTATAGGTGTGTGTCACCACGCCTGAGTTGCAGTTCTTAACAGTTTCCTTAAAAAGATAAGATTAATTTTAAGCTGGGTGTGGTGGCGCACTCCCATAATCCTAGCACTTTGGAGGCTGACAGAGGAGAATCTCACTTTCAAGACCAGCCTCAGCAATTTAGCCAGACGCTCAGCAACCTAGCCAAACCCTGTTTCAAAACAAAAAAATTTCTTTTTTGTGTGTGTAGTACTGGGGATTGAACCCAGGGGCATTCTACCTCCAAGCTACCCCCACATTTTATTTTTATTTTGAAACGGTCTCACTAGGTTCATGAGAGTCTCACTACCTGCTGAGGCTGTCCTCGAACCTGAGATCCTCCTGTCTCAGCCTCACAAGTACTGGGAATTACAAGCATGTGCCACCACGCCAGGCTCTAAACAAAAAAATTAAAAAGGGGTGGAGGTATAGCTTGGAGGTAGAATGCCTCTGGGTTCAATTCCTAGTACTACATATACACACACAAAAATTTTATTTATTTAACTTTTGGTACTGGGGATTGAACTCAGGGGGCATTCTACCTATGAGATACAGTCCCAGCCTCTTAAATTTATTTTGAGCCAGGCGTGGTGGCACAAGCTTGTAACCCCAGTACCTGGGAGGCTGAGACAGGAGGACTGAAGGTTCTCAGCCAGCCTTAGCTACTTAGTGAGGCCCTCTGCAACTTAGTGAGATCCTGTTTCAATATAATACAAAATCAGGCTGTGGGTGTAGCTTGGAGGTAGAATGACTCTGGGTTCAATCCCCAGTACCTCCAAAAGCAATAATAATAATGATAATAATAATAATAATAAGTAAATTTTGAAACAGGGTCTTGTTAAATTGCTGAGGGTCCTGCTAAGTTACTGAGGCTGGTCTTGAACTTGTGATCCTCCTGTCTCAGCCTCCCAAGTACTGGGATTTCTGGCTTACACCATGCCTGGCTTCATCTTCTAAATTAAGATATGTGGCCCGGCATGGTGGCGCATGCTTGCAAGTTTTTCCTCCTAGTAGTCTTGTTATAACTCCCAGGGATACCCTCACCCATCATCTTCCTCCCTTTAACGATAATTAAAAAAAAAAAACCCTCCCAATCCTCTTCAACAACACAGAAAATGAGCTCTTTCGAATCATTTTATGTTTAATAACCTGGCAATAATTCAAAATATGAAAAAAGAGTGAGAATTGTTCCCGAAGGATGCCACCAGGATTGCCTCATACAAACATGATCAAAGGCAAAGAGAAGATGAGATTCCGAAGGGTCTGGGTGGTAAGAGGGCTTCACGGCTCACAGATGGTCGCGTTTGGTTATGAAGCCTCGGAAAAGTAGCAGGCGGATGAAGAGACAAGGAATCGAAGGGCTCCTCAGAGCACAGGGCGCGGCTGCTGGGTCATGAGCACCTTGAACCGTTTCTTGATGGTGATTCGGTGTCGCGAGTATTTGTCGTCTGGGGAAAACCGAGCGGGGTGGGCTGAGCAGGTCTGTTGTCCCGTCGGGTCAAATTTCTGCTCGAGGAAGAAAGAAAATGATCTCAATACAAGAGCGGTGGGACAGGAGGGGCAGCCATGGAGACAGGAGACGCGAGGGT
Source organism: Glis glis (assembly GCA_004027185.1). Taxonomy (NCBI): domain Eukaryota; kingdom Metazoa; phylum Chordata; class Mammalia; order Rodentia; family Gliridae; genus Glis; species Glis glis. Next base: position 2,654 of record PVJS01021848.1, read on the forward strand.
CGGAGGAGAAGTCGTGCTTTGCTAGTTCTACCACGCCGGGGTTCCAGGCCCGCCGGCACCCGGCAGGCAACTCGGTGGCCGGTCCCCACCGCGCCTCCCACACGTGCAGGAGCAATGTCTCCTCCACTTACCTTCAGCGTGTAGACCCGATCTCCCTCCTCGTTGAGGTAATACTGGAGAAACATGACGACGTCTTTGCCCGAAGCCTCACGTCTGCTTGCAGCCGCGTCCGCCCGACCGCCTCGCGTGCTGGTTGAGCTTGTCGATTTCCTTCCGGGGTCGCCGGAAGTCCGTCCCGAGGCATGCCGGGAAGTGTAGTCCATTCTGGCCTCATCTGCAGCTGGCCAGAAGGGGGCGCAGTAGTGCAGGACCTGGCCTGGGCTGCAGCTGCAGCCTTGGAGGTGTTCTAAGACCCGTGGGGTGTGCCCACTGTGTGCCAGGGCTGCATAGACGTTAGGGAGGGTAGGGATGAGTGTGGGTGGAACACTGATAGGTGCAGCCCTGTCTGTATTTCAAGATTCACGCCCATTTCAGAGGCAGTGGCTGTCTAGTGCCTGGAAAAGCAAGGGCTGTGGGATTCGGAACCCCTTTTAACCCTAGGGAAGAAAGTCCTCCCCACTTTTACATCCGGTTCCTCCGCCTCATTTCAAAAAAGTATTGGCGGTAAAGAGTGCATGATGGGTATTGGATATTATGCAAAGCGAAGAGAGCGTAAACGCATTTTATGAAACTGGCGAACTGTGTTTTAGTAGTCGAACCAAGATTCAAACTCAGGCCTCTTTACCGCAAATTCAGCGCTCTTCTTGATAGTGGTGAGTAACGAATAATAGCGCAATAAGGTGCCTCTTATAGAAGTATTTTGAATTTTTAAAAGAACGTAGAAATTCTCCCTATAGGACTCTAGCTTAAAGAAATGAAAGTTGGCCGGGCATGGTGGCGCACGCTTTAATCCCAGTACTTGGGAGGCTGAGACGGGAGGATCTGGGTTCGTGGCCAGCCTCCGCTACTTAGTGAGGCCCTCCGCAACTTAGTGAGACCCTGTTTCTAAATAAAGAATAAAAAATAGGGCTGGGGGTGTAGCTCGGAGGTAGAATGCCCCTGGGTTCAAGCCCCAGTACCGAAAAAGAAAAAGAAAAACGAAATGAAAGTTGAAACCAAGATGTCATTACAAAGACGATACTTGCAGCATTGCTTATAATGGCAAAAGCATTGCAACATATATATTGGGGAACAACCCCAAAGCGTTTCTTTTCTTTTCTTTTTTTTAAACACTATAGTAGCCAGGCGTGGTGGCGCACGCTTGTAATCCCAGTACTTGGGAAGCCGAGACCGGAGGATCGCAGGTTCCTGGCCAGCCTCAGAAATTTAGCGAGGCCCTCCGCAACTCAGTGAGACCCTGTTTCAAAATAAAAAATAAAAATTTTCAGAGGTAGACTGTCCCTGGGTTCAACCCCACCCCCACTACCACACACACAAAAGAATGTAGTTTGTATTTGCATAAAATAGCTCTGCAAAGATTCACAAGAAAGAGAAGATACTGGTTTTCGGGATACAGAACTTGGTTGCAGGGAAAAGGAGTGGGAGGAAGATGTCGTATATTCTATTTTGCACAGTTTGGTATTTGAACGATGCTAATGTATTGCCTTTTTAAAAACTTCTAAAAAAAACCAAAGTAATTTAACAAAAAGAAGGGCTTTCTGGGCTTGAAATTTTAGGCTGCATGGTTTTATTATAATTTTTTGTTAATTTAGCAAGGGTTTTCAGCAAAGGGTAAGGCTGTGGCTTCTGTAGACTATTTGGGGACTGCAGAGCAGCTTTCTTTCCTTCCTTCCTTCCTTCCTTCCTTCCTTCCTTCCTTCCTTCTTTCGTGGTGGGGATTGAACCCAGTGGGATTCTACCTCTGAGCTACCCCTTCAGCCCTATTTTATTTTTTTATTTTGAAATAGGGTCTCACTAAGTCGCTGAGGCTGAACCTGTGATCCTCCTGTCTCAGCCTCCCAAGTACTGGGATTACAAGCGCGCACCACCACAGCGGCTCTGCAGAGCAGTTTTCAAGGAAGTGACATGCGCACAGCAGTTGAATCACCTGAATCATCAGAGACATTTCTAGCTTCAACTGTGTGATTGCCTTGATCCTTAAACATACCCACTATGCGCTCTAAATTTGCTTCAGAAAATAGAGCCGTCATTGGATTAAGACAAGGGGCTGCCACCAGTGGCCACCTGCTGTTAATAGGAAGTCAGTTACAGAACTGGGTGGGGTTGAAGGGCACAGACTTAGGATGTGTTGGTGCAGAATTGGAGTATATGGAACCAAAAGGTAAAACAATAGTCTAATGTTTGGAATCTGAGAGAGTATTTACAAATTGTCCTAAAGAGGTACACATCAAATGTGTTGCTAAACTCTAGGTTGGAGGGAATTCCTGGGTTTTGCCTGGTTACCAGAACCCTTTGTAGACCATCTCCCCACCCCCACCTCACATTCCCTCTCCCCTCCCCCTCTGCAGAATGCTGGAGTCCTAGATTCTAGTTCTGTTTTCATTCCATCCTTGCCCTCCCCTCCTTGGACACTGTGGACCTGCTGGAGCCGGGTAACTCTCTGGGACCTGGACTTGTGTCATTCCGGAGGCTTCCAGACAGCCAGGGTTAGTGCCCAAACCTGAGATAATGGCTTCAGATGGAGGTAAGTCTTGGGTTTCGGGGAGGGGGGGGTCCCTGCCATCCACTCACATCCTTGAGGATTTAAATTTGGTACTTCACCTGGGATAAGCTTTTTGGTCAGACTTGGAGGGATATGAGACTCCAACCCCACCAAAGGCATCACTTTTGGGGTGGCTGGGGAAGGAGACTTTGCCATTAAGACTGGGTTGAGGAGGCTGGGCGTGGTGGCGCACGCTTGTAATCCCAGTACTTGGGAGGCTGAGACTGGAGGATCACAGGTTCGCGGCCAGCCTCAGCTACTTAGTGAGGCCCTCTGCAACTTAGTGAGACCCGGTTTCAAAATAAAGAATAAAAAATAGGGCTGGGGGTGTAGCTTGGAGGTAGAATGCCCCTGGGTTCAATCCCAGTACCACACACACACACACACACACACACACACACAAAGACTGGGTCGAGGAGGAAGAAGGCCTTCTTGGGAACCAGTCAAAGCACCTCAGAGGAAGCACTGTAAGTATGGAGAAGGGACGGAAGAGGGGCCACTTCGACAAGTGTGTGGCGGGGGCAGAGGCATGTGTAGTAGGAGTGGCACCGAGAGGGTTCCGGGGGAAGGCCTGAATTCCTGTGTCTTCTTTAGGTAACTGAAGCTAGCTCTAGGGTTTTACCCTGAGAGAATAGAGCTGGGGCCTCTCTTGATCTGATGAGGGGAAGTGGGGTGAAGGGTGGGAAAATGGACATTAGGGGAGGGGGGCGGTCTCAGCTAGAAAACCGTCCGGTGAGGTTATCTGTTGTAGAGATGTGTCCCAAAAACGGGGCTGGAAGGCGCATAGCCACCTGCTCAGGGCCTCACGCGGCTCCTTCCAGCCCCCCGAGGCGGCCTCTCTCAGTTCAGGGAGCAGTCTTTCTCAACTCCTCAGGGACAGGGGAGGTGGGTCACTCCCGCCAGGGTACGAGCTGGGGGCCTCCCTGAAGTGCGCTCAGTCTTTGTATCTTTCGTGGAGCTCAGGCCTCGGGGCCATTTCGCTGTGCTCAGTTCTTCGTGGCATCTGCCGGCCCTCTGAGCTACGGTGGAGAGGAGTTTGAATCTGAGTTTGTGCACGGTCCATGTCTCCTTCGTGGTCAGGAAGCAGAAGCTGAGTGTCGTTGGTTTTTCAGTGGAGCACTCATAGTAAGAGGGGGAGGACAGCAGCATGGAGTTAGGCAGATTAGGTTCTTTTGTATGTGTGTGGTGCTGGGGATTGAACCCAGGGGCATTCTACCTCCGAGCTACACCCCCAGCCCTATTTTATTTTTATATTTATTTATTTATTTATTTATTGTGGTACCAGGGATTGAACCCAGGGGCATTCTATCTCCGAGCTACACCCCCACCCCTAATTTTTTATTGTTTTATTTTGAAACAGGGTCTGACTATGTTGCGGAGGACCTCACTAAGTAGCTGAGGCTGGCCGCGAACCTGTGATCCTCCGGTCTCAGCCTCCCAAGTACTGGGATTACAAGCGTGTGCCACCACGCCTGGCTTATTTTTTATTTATTTATTTTTTGCGGTACCGGGGATTGAACCCGGGCCGTTCTACCTCCGAGCTACACCCCCAGCCCTATTTTTTTTTTATTCTTTATTTGGAAACAGGGTCTCACTAATTTGTGGAGGGCCTCACTAAGTAGCTGAGGCTAGCCACAAACCCGGATCCTCCGGTCTCAGCCTCCCAAGTACTAGGATTACAAGCATGTGCCACCACGCCCAGCTTATTTTTTATTTTGAAACAGGGTTTCACTAAGTTGTTGGCAGGCTAAGTTTCTGAGGCTGGCTTCAAACCTGTAATCCTCCAGTCTCAGCCTCCCAAGTACCGGGATTACAGTTGTGTGCCACCACACCTGGCTAGATTATGTTCTATTATTATAATTAAAAGTGCTGAGCCAGCTGAGCATGGTGGTGCACATTTATAATCACAGTATTTGGGAGGCTGGAATAGGAGGATCGCAGGTTCACAGCCAGCCTCTGCCACTTAGTGAGGCCCTCTGCAACTTAGACCCTGTTTCAAAGTAAAAAATAAAATAGGGCTGGGAGGTGTAACTCAGAGGTAGAATTCCCCTGGGCTCAATCCTCAGTACCACACACACACACACACACACACACCACACACAATCTGGTCAGGTGTGGTGACACACACCTGTAATCCTAGTACTTGGGAGGCTAAGACGGGAGGATCCTGGGTTTGAGGTCAGCCTCAGCAATTTAGTAAGGCCCTCAACAACTTAGTGAGATTCTGTTTCAAAATAAAAACTAAAAAGGGCTGGGGATGTAGCTCAGAGGTAGAATGCCCCAGCCGGGCGTGGTGGTGCACGCTTGTAATCCCAGTACTTGGGAGGCTGAGACTGGAGGATCCGGGTTCACGGCCAGCCTCAGCTACTTAGTGAGGCCCTCCGCAACTTAGTGACATCCTGTTTCAAAATTAAAACTAAAAAGGGCTGGAGATGTAGCTCAGAGGTAGAATGCCCCAGCCGGGCGTGGTGGCGCATGCTTGTAATCCCAGTACTTGGGTGGCTGAGACAGGAGGATCACAGGTTCAAGGACAGCCTCAGCAAGTAGTGACTCTCATCAACCTAGAAAGACCCTGTTTCCAAATAAGAAATAAATTGGGTTGGGGGTGGAGCTCGAAGGTAGAATGCCTCTGGGTTCAATCCCCAGCACCACAAAAAAAAAAAAAAAAGAAAAAGAGGTAGAATGCCTCTGTCAATACAAAAAAAAAAAAAAAAAGGCACAGGAAGTTACAGGACAGGTCTTAGTTAATTAAGTACACATTTGTGAGTTTACCCCTGGTCTCCTTGACTAGGGTCACACGCTCCTCTGCAGCAAGAACTGTGCTCCAGACTTCAATGTCCCTTCCTTAAATTTCCTTAAATTTCTGATATTATGAGCTCCAAGCAGAAGGACCACAGATGGTCCACATCAGCAAATTTTAACATGTCCAACATGTTACTTAAAGCTCTGGAAACCTTCTCCCTTCTTCCCTTACCCTCTCCTCACCATTTCCTGGTCCTTATCTTATCCTCTCTAGTTATTCCTGGCTATTATATAATAAAACATCCAATCCATGTACTCCTCCAGGGAACTGCACTTCTGTGAGCAGCAGGGCCACAGGGCAGCTGGGAGCAGGTGGTTTGAGTGACTTGTTTGGAGTAGGTGGAAATTGTAGATGTATGCATATTTGGGGTGGAATGTGCCTTAGGATATGAGTTTCATGGGTCCTATAGTCATTGCTCCTTTTCATTGAGTGTATATTTCTTCTGGGTTTTTTTTTTTTTGTGTGTGTGTGGTACTGGAGATTGAACCCAGGGGCATTCTACCTCTGAGCTACACCCTCAGCCCTATTTTTTATTCTTTATTTTGAAACAGTTGGGCCCTCCTCACTAAGTTGGGGAGGCCCTCCTCACTAAGTTGGGGAGGGCCTCACTAAGTAGCTGAGGCTGGCCGCGAACCTGTGATCCTCCGGTCTCAGCCTCCCAAGTACTGAGATTACAAGTGTGCACCACCACGCCCGGCATCTTCTGTTGTTTTAGGTTTAGGAAACAAAGAGAGGAGATTATAAAAAGCGACAGGAAGCCAGGCATGGTAGTGTATGCGTGTAATCCTAGTACTTGGGAGGCTGAGACAGGAGGATCGCAGGTTCGAGGACAACCTCAGCAAGTAGTGAGACTCTCTCTCTTCAACCTAGCAAGACCCTGTTTCAAAATAAAAATTAAAAATAGGGCTGGGGGTGGAGCTCGCAGGTGGAATGCCCCTCAGTTCAACCCCTAGTACCACAAAAAAAAAAAAAAAAGGAGAGGATGGGCCAATAATCTTTTTTGAGCAGCCTGATTCTCAAGGGCCAGAACTTTTCCTGGACTAGTTTCCTTGTTGCTCTGAGCCTGCTGTGGGCTGTTTTCCCTGCAGAGCAGGTGTTGATCCTATTCCATATCTTAGTAAAAAGCCTATGGGGCCGGCAGGGGAGGTCTGCCCAGAATGTTCTTTTTCTTCTTTTCTTTTTTTATGGTACTGGGGGATTGAACCCAGGAGTGTTCTACCTCTGAGCTACATCCCCAGCCCTATTTTATTAGTTTTTTGAAACCAGGTCTCACTAAGTTGCAGAGGGCCTCACTAAGTTACTGAGGCTGGCCGCGAACCTGGATCCTCCTGTCTCAGTCTCCCAAGTACTGGGGTTACAGGTGTGAGCCACCATGCCTGGTGCAGGAGTATTCTTAGAGAAACCTTAATGGGGGCAATGGCTTGGTTTTGTCTCTTCTCTGCAGACAAGGGTCTTTGTGTCTTGTTGAAAAGGGAACAATTTCTTTTTTTTTTTTGTAGTACTGGGTATTGAACCCAGGAATGTTCTATCTCTGGCCTACACCCCCAACTCCATTTTATTTATCTACTTATTTTTGTGGTACTGGAGGTTGAACCCAAGGGCATTCTACCTCTGAGCTACACCCCCAGCCCTATTTTATTTTTCATTTTGAAACAGGGTCTCACTTGCTAAGTCACTGAGGGTCTCACTAAATTGCTGAAGCTGGTCCTGAACCTGAGATCCTCCTGTGTCAGCCTCCCATGTATTGGGATTATAGGCATGTGCCACCACGGCTGGACACATTTTATTTTATTTCATTTATTTATTTTTTGGTACTGGGGATTGAACCCAGGGGAATTCTACCTCTGAGCTACATCCCCAGCCCTATTTTATTTTTTATTTTGAAACAGGGTCTCACTAAGTTGCAGAGGGGCTCACTAAGTTGCTGAGCCTGGCCTCACAAACCTCCTGTCTCAGCTTTCCAAGTACTGGGATTACTGGTGTGTGCCACCATGCCTGGCTTATTTTATTTTTTTAATTGATTAATTTATTTATTTTGTGGTACAAGGGATTGAATCCAGGGGTACTCTACCTCCAAGCTATACCCCCAGCCCTTTTTTAAATTTTTTTTTAAATTTTGAAACAGGGTCTCACTAAGCTGCTGAGAGCCTTGCTAAATTGCTGGAACTGTCCTCAAACCTGCTATCCTTCTGTTTCAGCCTCCCAAGAACTGGCATTTTTGCATGTGTGGAACTGGGGATTGAACCCAGGGGCATTCTACCTCTGAGCTACACCCCAGCCCTATTTTTTATTCTTTATTTTGATACAAGGTCTCACTAAGTTGCAGAGGGCCTCACTGAGTAGCTGAGGCTGGCCTTGAACCTGCGATCCTCCTGTCTCAGCCTCACAAGTACTGGAATTACAAGCGTGGGCCACCACTCCTGGCTAGGGAGCAACTTCTTTAGTATGGTAATTCTCAACTGGGAATAAAGGGACATCAGAACCACTTGGGGGAACATTTACAGACTACACAAGTTCCCCATCGATAACCCCTACATCACCTGTTGAGAATCAGTGATCTGATTCTTTAAGGACTGAAGGGGAACTCAGAGGCCTAACCTCTGGTCTCCTTTCTCCCCCTTGATGCCCTCCTTTGCTCTCTCTCTCTCTCTTTCTCTCTCTCTCTCAGCAGCATCTCCATTGCCGGGACTGGATGTGGCCATGCAGCCTGGGGCTGCCCTGTCTTCTTTCACTGCGCTTCCCTTTCCCCCGCTGCCTCCTAGACCACCAGACCAGCCGCCCTGGGAGCCATCTCCACAGCCCTCTGTGCCTTCCGCATTCTCTCCAGGCAACCCCCTGGTGCTGTCTGCTTTCCCAAGCCCGATGTTGGTGGCAGGGGATGGGGGCCCTGGACCCAGTGGGGCCTCGGCTGGCAAGGTCATTGTTAAAGTCAAGACAGAAGGGGGGCCGGCCGAGCCCTCTCAGCCTCAGAACTTTATCCTTACTCAGACGGCCCTCAACTGGATTGCCTCTGGTGCTCCCTGCGGGGGCTCTGAGGGGCCTCCTGCTCCCTATATCACAGCCTCTAATGTGAAGACCATTCTGCCCACCACGACTGTTGGGGCGAGCCAGGAGGGCCCCGCAGGTCTTCCTCCTCAGGCTCCACCACCAGCTGCCCAACTGGCCCCCATCGTGCCTCCGGAAAGGGCTTGGCCAGGGCTACCAGGGGCAACCGGGGGTCCCGTGGCCACCCAGAAGTCCTCCCTGGGGGACCTCGCCTATACTTCCAAGGGTGTTTACGAGAACTTCCGTCGCTGGCAGCGCTACAAAGCCTTGGCCCGGAGGCACGTGTCGCAAAGCCCCGATGCAGAAGCTCTTTCCTGCTTTCTTATGTAAGTGGGGAGGCTTGAGATGAGTTATCCCAGGGCTTCTAAATAAGGAGGACGTTGGGATGGGATGGAGTTTAGACTGTCTGGGAATACTTGAGGGCAGGTCATGAGAACAAGATGCTATGAGAAGCAGCAGAACGATAATCGCCGCTTGACCCTCTCCCCAGTTTATTTTATTTATTTATTTATTTATTTTGGCGGTACCGGGGATTGAACCCAGGGGCATTCTACCTCCAAGCTACACCCCAGCCCTGTTTTTTTATTCTTTATTTTGAAACAAGTTCTCACTAAGTTGCGGAGGGCCTCACTAAGTAGCTGAGGCTGGCCGCGAACCCGGATCCTCTGGTCTCAGCCTCCCAAGTACTGGGACTACAGGTGTGCGCCACCACGCCCGGCTGACCCTCTCCCCAGTTTATAACAAGCTTCCAGGTCTTTTAGGCGATCCTCAGAACCCTGTGAGTTCAGCAAGCATTTTGTGGGTTAATCCTCATTTTTAGATGAGAAGCCTGAAGCTGGCGACATTTCCTGTCTTAAAGCGAGGAGCAGTGATGGAACCCAGGTCTCTGACTCCAGGGTCAGGGCTTCTTCCAGTCGGCCTCTGACATGGAGTTGAGCTGTCCAAACCCGGGGTGTTTATGGGGGGCGGGGACAAGGAATGCTGTGCCCTGACTCATTCCTATGAAAGGGGAGGACAGCGCTGGGCCAGCCAAAGGGCTCTGCCTGCCCCCCATTATACTCAGAAGTCAGGTTGAAATAGGGAGGGCCTGGTCAAGCGCCACCAGCTCACTTAGATTCATCCCGGGCAGGACATTTAACACCTTCACCCTCAGCTTTCTCATGTAGAAAGGGGATAATTATACCCACCTCGAGTGTAGCCGAGAAGATGAAAAGTGCTTGGCAGAGTGCCTGGCATAGAGAGTGAGTCATTAAATACTAACTATTTTATTATTATTATAAAAAGGCAATCTAAAAGAGGAAAAGCACTCACAAAAGGCCAAAATGCCCTTGTTTAAAAGTGAGCGTGTTTAGCCAAGGAGCCTGGGGTCATAAACTGTTTTGTTTATAAAGCAGTCATAAGTCATCTGGGAAATTTTCTCTCCTTCCCAACCAGACAAACTGTCTCTCTCAACTGCACCATACACTCAACATTTTATGCAAACACAGACTCCGTTTTACTGGACTTGGAAAAAACACATTGCCCTTTCGGGGGCAGAACTCCTAAAGGAACCTTCCCCTTTACCTTGGTGTTGGAGCAAATGAATCACGAGTCTCCCCTAGCCAGTGTGGTGGCGTGCACCTGCAATCCCAGTACTTGGGAGGCTGAGATAGGAGAATCGCAGGTTCAAGACCAGCCTCTGCAATCATGAGACTCTAAGCAACCTAGTGAGACCCTGTTTCAAAATAAAAAATAAAAAAGGGGCTGGGGGTGGAGCTTGGAGGTAGAATGCCCCTAGGTTCAATCCCTAGTACCACAAAAGAAAAAAGGAAAAAAAAAAAGGTCTTCCCTAAAGTCCTAGATAAACAGCATTTTACTGGTTTCCTGCTTTCTTAAGACAGTTCTGAGTTCTCTCTTGGAACTAGCACGCTGAAGTAAATCTTCAGTCTGTCTGGGCTCTCAAGGTGTGCTTGGGAGCCATTTGCTTTTAGTCCTGGCCAACTCCGGCTCTCCACGCTCGGGGAGTGTGGGCAGGGTCTCCTGCCAAGTACATTTCAGACCCTCTGCAAGTCATCTGGGAAGCTGGTTAAGTGCTCAGTCCTGGGATCCTGGGGGACTGCAATCCATATAGACAAGCTTCCCCAGTCCCTTTGAGGACTCAAAAGGAAATCAGAGAAGCAAAACTGAAGCCCATACATTAGGCTGGGCTCTCTAATTCTTCTGGATCAGAAAGGGTTCAGGAGAG
>PVJS01021848.1:13526-31231 GCA_004027185.1 Glis glis
GAGGATCCAGGTTCACGGCCAGCCTCAGCTACTTAGTGAGGCCTCCGCAACTTAGTGAGACCCTGTTTCAAAATAAAGAATAAAAATAGGGCTGGGGGTATAGCTCGGAGGTAGAATGCCCCTGGGTTCAATCCCCAGTACCGCAAAAAAAAAAAAAAAGAAAGGGCTCAGGAGGGGGTCTAATATTGTATTTGAAGGTCTGTGATGGTATCCTGGAGTCAAAGACTGAAAAACCAACGAATAAAAGCTGGGCGTGGTGGTGCACGCCTGTAATCCCAGTACTTGGGAGGCTGAGACAGGAGGATCTGGGTGTGTGGCCAGCCTCAGCAATGTTGCGAGACTCTCAGCAGCAACCTATTGAGACCCTGTTTCAAAGCAAAAAAAAAAAAAAAAAAAAAAAAAAAGAGCTGGGGGTGTAGCTTTGATGTAGAATGCCCATGTGTTCAATCCCCAGTACCACAAAAGAAAAAACAATGAATGAGAACACAACACATCCTTTAATTGGAACTTTCTTTGGTTAGCGAATGCCTTTTAAAATGCAAGAGACTCTGGTCAGGTCGGGAGTCTGGATGGCTCAGAAGTGGGACATGACGGCGTAAGGGGCATGCTAGATTTAATGAGGGGCCGGGGGTGTGGGTTGAGGTGGGCATCAGGACGGGTGTGCAGGGGCACAGGTTTAGCATGTGACTGACCCTATGGGGGTTTTAGCCCAGTGCTTCGTTCCCTGGCCCGGCTGAAGCCCACCATGACCCTGGAGGAGGGACTGCCGCGGGCCGTGCAGGAGTGGGAGCGCACCAGCAACTTCGACCGGATGATCTTTTACGAGATGGCAGAAAAGTGAGTGTGAGCGGCCCTTGTTCTCCCGAGGATCTTGTGGTCGTGGTGGTGGGGCAGTGGGGACCGACTGGCGTCTGGGTGTGGGGTGATTAACTGGAGGAGGGGCATAAGCTGGGGTAGGGTCTTCTGGATTCTTGCTGCTTCTTCTGCCACCCAACTCTGGGGTTTCTCTATCCTTTCTCTCTCTCTCGGAAGCTCTCCCTACCTCCAGATCTTGAATCTATATAGGCGTCTTTATATTGAAGGTTTTAGGATGGAATCTGAGCCCAATATGTATAGAAATTCTATGCAATGGGCTGGGCACGATGGCACACACCTATAATCCCAGTACTTGGGAGGCTGAGACAGGAGGATTGCGGGTTTGAGGACAGTCGCAGCAATTTAGTGAGACCCCGTTTCAAAACAGAAAATAAAATAGGGTTGGGGTGTGGCTTGGAGGCAGAACACCCCTGGGTTAAATCCCCAGTACCAAAATAAATAAATAAACAAATAAAGAAAAATAAATAAAAATTCTATGCAAGGGACCTAGCAACGAGGAGGTAAGCCCTACTAGGCAGGTTCTTTTTGTGTGTGGTACCAGGGATTGAACGCAGGGGCGTTCTACCTCCGCGCTATGCCCCCGGCCCTATTTTTTATACTTTATTTTGAAACCGGGTCTCACGAAGTTGCGGAGGGCCTCACTAAGGCGAGAGAGAGAGAGAGAGAGAGAGAGCGAGCTGAGGCTGGCCGTGAACCTGGATCCTCCAGTCTCCGCCTCCCAAAGTACTGGGATTACAAGCGTGCGCCACCACGCCCGGCTGGCAGGTTCTTTTCTCACCAACTGAGCAACAGCACTTCGCTGTTGATGCAGAGCTTCGGACCACCTGCCTTTGGAAATAATGGCACAGAAAATCCTTTCCCCTTCATCCCAGCAGGGGGCTGGTTCTAGAAGAGGTTGGTCGGGGCAAACCAGGGTGCCAACGCCCAGAGTGGTTCCCTGGTTCTTATCCCCCATTTCTCCAGGATATCCTTAGTCAAAAAAATAACTCTGGTAGCCAGGCGTGGTGGTGCACGCTTGTAATCCCAGTACTTGGGAGGCTGAGACAGGAGGATTGCAGGTTCGGGGCCAGCCTCAGCTACTTAGTGAGGCCCTCCGCAACTTAGTGAAACCCTGTTTCAAAATAAAGAATAAAAGATAGGGCTGGGGGTGTAGCTTGGAGGTAGAATGCCCCCGGGTTCAATCCCCAGTACTGCAAAACAACAACAACAAACACTGGCCTGGCATGGTGGTGTATACCTATAGTCCCAGCTACTCAGGAGGCTGAGGTGGGAGGATCACTTGGAGCCCAAGAGTTTGGGGCCAACCTGGGCAGTATACTGAGACCCTGTCTCAGAAAACCAAAACCAAAATACTGAGGAAAATGGGCCCTTTCCTCCAAGCTTAGCTTCTGTTTCCTCCCCCATATTTGGACCATGCCTCCTAGATTTACCCTTCCAGGGCCCCAGTCCCAGCTTCAGGATTCCTGGATCCCAGCAAGGCCTCCTGGAGGAAACTGTCTCAAATTGCAACTTTTGGAATTCCGCCTTTCTACAGGGTGGTAGCCTGGGGCAGGTGAGGCCCTAAAGAGGGGAGAGGGACCCACCAGGCTGTTGCATAGGCCTTATTGTATTCAATAAGCCTGTATTAAGTACCGCTGCATACAATCCATGAGGCTGGGCGAGACAGGTTTGGAAAAGAAAGGAGAAGTTTATAAGCTCTAGCTCATTCTCATTTCCGTAACAAACTTCCTAAGTGACCACTATGGGAAGGGACCATGTGGTGACCTCATGAGGTTCCCCCAGAACTGTTACTGGGCTGCTTGTGAGCAGTTTCCCCCTGGGTGACTTGACTTAGGCAGGACTTCTTTTGTGTGTGTGTGTGTGTGTGTGTGCTATGAATCCAGGGGTGTTCTACCTCTGAGCTACACCTTTTATTTTATTTTTTGAGTCAGGGTCTCTCTAGGTTGCTGAGAGTCTTGCTAAGTTGCTGAGGCTGCCCTCAAACCTGTGATCCTCCTGTCTCAGCCTCCCAAGTACTGGGACTACAGGTGTGTACCACCATGCCCTGCTCCCCAGCCCTATTTTATTTTTTATTGTGAAATAGGGTCTTGCTGAGTTGCTGAGGCTGGCCTCGAATATGTGATCCTCCTGTCTCAGCCTCTCCAGTACTGGGATTATAGGGTGTGTGCCACCATGCCCAGCAAGACTTCTTTCTTGGTGGTGATTGTTGCTGCCTGGGTCTGGTTCCTGAAGGGCTGGATCTCTTTCCCAGCACTGCCTCTGCCTTCCCCACCTTCTGCAGGTTCATGGAATTTGAGGCTGAGGAAGAGCTCCAGATACAGAATGCACAGTTGATGAATGGTTCCCAGGGCCTGTCTCCTGCAGCCCCTCTGAAACCCGATTCTCAAGGGCCCGGGGTCCCTGAGGTTTGCCAACAGCCGGGTAAGGCTGCCCAATTCCAAGGGGAGTCAGAGAGGCATACCGAGAGCAGCCATCGATTAGGGAAGGCACTGCCTTTGCTCGGCCACTCTCTCCAGGATGTGGCATTTTATATTCCAAACAAAATTTCCCACAGGGCATTTGTCCTGAACTAGGTATTGATATTGGTTAAGTAAACTACTCTCTCATCTAGAAATGAATGTAAACGAAGCCTATTGTACCTTATCTGCCTGAGAAATGTGGGCTGGATGGAGGGGGGGGGGGTTTCCTTGGAATGTCAGGTGTGTGGAAAGATTCCCAATACTGAGATTCAGTCTCTCCTGCTTTTAAATCCTCTCCCGTGGCTTGTCCTTTACCAGGAGGCTTGATCCAGCCTGAACCACTTCAGTGCACCCATGCTGCTGCCCTGGCAGAGTTGGGAGGTAGAGGCCAAGGCTTCTGGGCCACTTCCCACCCCCCTAGCATGCATTCTTTGCCACTTCCCATTCTCAGTGTACATCCCGAAGAAGGCAGCCTCGAAGGCGCGGGCTCCCCGCCGACGGCAGCGCAAACCCCCAAAGCCTCCAGTTCCTGAGGCACCCAAGGAGATCCCACCGGAAGCTGTGAAAGAGTATATTGACATCATGGAAGGGCTGGGGGGGAGTCACTTGGCCACTGGGGAGTCAGATGGAAAACAGGAAGAGGAAGAGCAGCAGGAGGATGGAGGGACGTACCCAGATCCCAGTCTCCTGAGCTACGTCGATGAGCTGTGTTCTCAGGAGGCCTTTGTCTCTAAGGTGGGCTGGGCCTCTATGGCTGCTTTCCGGCAGATCCTGTGGGTGGGCGCTCTGGGGCACCAGCCATATGGGGTTCTGCCTAAGGCAGTAGGAAGGAGGCTTTATTCTGTAACTGAGAAATGGGTGTGCACGCACGCACACCTGTGCAGCTGGTGGTAGTCACGGTTTGTAACAAACCACGTGGAGTGGGAGGTGGGGCCCATGGCTTCGTCTCTGGGTCCCTTGGCTCACCAGTTATCTTCTGTCAAGGGCTCATCACGTCTCCTTCTGTTCTCCAGGTGGAGGCCATCATCCACCCTCAGTTTCTGGCAGCTCTGCTGTCTCCAGAACAAGAGAGGGATCCCTTGGCCTTAATTGAGGAACTGGAGCAAGAAGAACAACTTACTCTTGCCCAGGTAAACCTGGGAGGTAGGGAATATCAGAAGATGCTCACATGATTTTGTCTAACCCTAAACCGTCTTGGATGATATAGCTCTAGAGAAGAACAGCTTCAGGATTGGGCTTTGGGAATAGGACAAGTAGGTAAGGGACTATGGGAACACAGAGAATGAGAGTAAGGGCGCAAAGCTTGGGGCCAGGGCACAGGAAGGGGGGAGAGCTGCGGTATGTCTTGGATACCATCCCTTGAGCCACATGCTTTCCTTCTCTGCTTTGCCCAAATGCCATCTCCTACCACCCACCCAGCCACATCTTCTCACAACTGTGTCTAGAACTGGTATTTGTCCATTCTTTTCCAGCTGGTCCAGAAGCGACTCTTGGCCTTGGAACAGGAGGATGTGGTGACGCCTCCCGTTTGCAGTGCACCTCAGTTGGACACAAGTCCTGTTTCTGATGAGGATGAAGATGGGGGTGGGCGGTCTCGGCCTTCACCTGGGTCTCGGGGAGCTGGGGGTACTGATCGCCCCGGTAAGCCTGCTTTTCCAGGAAAGCAGCGGCCAAGGGAAACACATGGTGGGCAGCAACGAGCCCTAGATGGTCCAAGGGGGATGTGCAGGGATGGGAACAATCTGCCATCCTCTGGCAGCTGGGACCTGCAGCTAGAACTTGCAGTTCCACAGGGAACTCAGGCACCCTTGGGTATGGAGAGAAGAGGGGCTGGGAAGGTCATAAACCAGCTGTTACCACATCAGGATGGCCACCTAGGAGGTGCTGGGTCCCCTGGGCACTCCCTGTTGGATGACAGGACTCCAGAGATTTTACCCCTTCGCTGGCAGGAAGTCCCCCAACCCAAGAGAGCTCCCAGTTTGGATGTTGGACTTGCAGAGCCGGCTCCTCTGCAAGGACAGGGCTTAGAAGAGCAGGTCCTGGCCTTGCAGACAGGCCAGCAGATGGGGGGCGGAGTGCTTCCTCAAGACAAGGAGCCTTCAGCAGGGCCCCAGGAAGGCTCTTCAGGAGCCATGTGGGGAGATGGCAGAGGTCCACCCATGGTTCAGAATTATGATCAGAACCCTTCCCTTGGAACATCTGGGGACAGGGATAGGTCCCCTCTCAGCCCAGGGCTTTGGCTGAGCAGTGACATAGATGCTGTAGGCTTGGAGTTGCCTTTACAAATTGAAGAAGTCATAGAGAGCTTCCAGGATGGGGAATGTATACCTGAGCACCAGGCAGTGGGCTCCAGAAATAGCATTTCTCTGGGCCTTGGAGAAACCACAGCACCTGGGGATGTGGGGAGCAGTGTGGTTCCCTGCAGAGGCACAGATGCCACAGGTACCCTAGCAAAGAGAAACTACTGCCTCTTATCTCTACCTCTGAGGGCCGACAGCCCTGACTTGGGGCCCAAAGAAGATGGGGAACAGAACCCCGAGGCCACGCAGGATCCCAGTGATCTGTGGGCTGAAGGTTGCTCCCCACTGCTGGGAATCAGAGCGGGTGCCTCTGCGCTGGGTTCTTCCAGAGAGATTCTGCTTTCCTCATGCCAAGGTGATCTCATGCTGGGGGCCCAGGTTGTGTCTTCCTCCCTGGAGGCCAGCCAAGAGGCAGGGAATGGAGGTAATCCCTTTTCTCTGTTGGAAACCACAGAACATGTCAACATACTAGATGTTAGAGATGACTATGGCCTCCAACTAGGGATCAGTGAGGATACCTGCTCACCAAATTTTAATTCTTCTGACCCCCAAGGAGGGGGCAGGGAAGATACGGGTTTGTCCAGGCCTAATGACCTTGTTCCTTTCCAAGGCATTCGAGAGTCTTGCACACTCAGGACCCCCAAGTCAAACTCTCCTCACCAGGGCCTTAGAACCTCTTCTAGATGGGGAACCAGGGATGCTTTAGTTCTGAGAGAAACCTCTCCTGTGAGCAAAACACTTAGCACAGCAGATGGAGCCAAAGGAAGAGAAAAAGAGGAGGAGGAGGAGGAAGAAGAGGAGGAGGAGGAAGAGGAGGAGGAGGAAGAGGAGGAAAAGGAGAAGGAGAAGGGGGAGGGGGAAGACGAGGAACTCTCCAACTTTGTCTACCTCTTGTCCTCAAAACTTAGCCTGTGTCCCAGGGGGCTTCCCCTCAGTCCTCACCATGCCTCAGGTCAGGCCACCCAGAGAGCACCCCACCCCTCTGCCGAGGCAAGAGGCCCTGGCCAAGCTCCACGCCCTGTCACCAAGTCTGGGAAGCGAGCTCCAGTTGGAGGTCCAGCCCCTGCTGACAAGAGCTCCCAGTCAGGAGCTCAACTTGAGGTCTCTGAGAAACCCCTGCCTCTGGGAGCAGTGCGACCCTCACAGCCTCGCAAAAGGCGGCGTGACGGTTTTGTCACGGGCAAAAAGAAGAAACGTCGTCGTAGTCAGTAGGAAGCAGAGGGACCGTCCTACCCCACCTGCCAGTCCCCAAAGGTGGGTAACCCCAGAGTAGATTTCAGGGCTGCTGCTCACCAGTGGAGAATCAGCCTCAGCCCAATGCTGCTGTTTCGTCGTTCTGCAAAAATGGTTGTTGAGCCTGGGGTGGGAGGTCCCTGTGTGGGAAGTAAGGAGGAGGGACCTTTGGAAGTTGTTTGGAAGAAAATAAAGTTTTTTTGTTGTTGGAAAATGCTCACAATGTGCCCTTCTTTTTTTTTTTCTTTTTTTGTGGTACCAGGGATTGAACCCAGGGGTGTTCTACCTCCGAGCAACACCCCTGGCCCTATTTTTTATCCTTTATTTTGAAACCAGGTCTCACGAAGTTGCAGAGGGCCTCACTAAGTAGCTGAGGCTGGCTGTGAACCCGGATCCTCCGGTCTCAGCCTCCCAAGTACTGGGATTACAAGCGTGCGCCACCACACCAGCTTTGTGCCCTTCTGTATGAGCATCTTTGCTGCCTGATAGGGCAAGAGGTTAGGAACGTAGGGAGGGATAGTTCCAGACTGAATCCAGATACCTTACCCCGCCTCTTGCTGTGTCTTGGCTCCCGTAGCTTTCAGGCTGACAGATCCCCAAACAGGAGCCTCCGATAATCACTTTTATTCCCTCTTCACAAGCCTGAACTTGGCACTGGAAGGGCCTGTCTCTGGATATCCTGTTATTATCTGCCTCTCTAAGTCTATGGATGGAAAGATGCTTTCTTACCTGTCAGATCTCTATGATAGAGATCTAATTTCCTAAAGCTAATTAATTTTCCAGATTTGTGTCTATACCCAGCACCTTTCGGGGGCCTTATTTTCTTCTTTGAAGAGGCTGGATGGAAAGGACTTGCGAGCCTCAGTTCACCCTAGGGCAGGGAGACCTTCCTGTGTGGCTGGTCTGACCTGTAGCAGGAGGCTTCAGGCCTCACTAACAGCTTTCTGCTCCTACTATGGGCAATGGAATCAAGTCTCAGTAGAATTATTAAATATGGAATGGTAGTAAGCTATTTTTTAATCTTTAATGAGGACAGAACAAGAGGGAATGGGCTGAAAAGAGGTCCACAGATTAGCCCATTAAAATGTACATATTTAGGAGATAACAGGAGGGGAAGATGTGAAATCTCTTTGTATAATTTCTGTACAGAAAAGAGCCCTGTCTGAGTTGAGAGGCTTCATCCAGCTATGACCAGGAGAACTGACCTTTGGAACCTTCTGGATCTTCCAACGGGCATCCTATAACCATTCTTCCTTTTCATTTTCAACTGACACCATCAATGTGACTCAGCTTCATTTTTTTAATAGATATAGATATAGATTTATATTTATATATAAAATAGTTTCTTACAAAAAACCCAAACAAACAAAAAATTAAAATCAACTTAAAAAAACAACAACAAAAATCAAACAGGAGCGGGAAAGGGGTTGAGGCATAGGGTGGGCCCCTGGCGCTGCCCTGAGTCTGCGGGGCTGATTCAGCTGAGGAAGAAGGGGCGGAGGGCCAAGGCGTCAGTCGCCCTTCGGCTTGGGTGCTTGCACGGTCCCGTTGGCCAGAGCAGTGGGGCTGCCTGGGGATGAGGTGTTTGGTATCTGGGAGGTTCCTCGAGGGGTGTGTGGGGGGCGCAAATAGGTGCTGAAGAGCTTCCCATAGACTGGGTCATGGAGGGAGAAGTTCTGGAACTGACCTGGACAAGAAATGGGGAAAGTAAGAACACCCAGGCATGAGAAGAGGATGCCCCTGCTCTTTCCTCAGTACTAGTAAGTCTTGCCCCTCTAATCTCTGCAAACTTCTCTCTTTTTTTTTTGGTACTGGGGATTGAACCCAGGGGCATTCTACCTCCGAGCTACACCCCCAGGCCTATTTTTTTATTCTTTATTTTGAAACAGGGTCTCACTAAGTTGCAGAGGGCCTCACTAAGTAGCTGAGGCTGACCACGAACCCGGATCCTCTGGTCTCAGCCTCCCAAGTACTGGGATTACAAGTGTGCGTCACCACGCCCGGCTCTCTGCAAACTTCTCAAATCCAGGTTTATGTCCCCTCTTCCCTTCTAGCCTGCTCCACCCAGAGGTTCTGAACCCCAACATGGGACACTAACACTTGTTCCCTCCCGACCCAATGCTTTCTTCTCCAAGTCCCTGGTGCTGATGGTGCCCGGGCAGGCTGAGAAGGCAGTGACTCACGGAGGGAGAGGCCCTGGCTGGGCCCCGTCTGGCACAGCTCATCATGCAAAGCCGTGGCAGCAGGGCGGGGCGAACCCAGCAGCAGGTGCAGGATGGTGCTGAAGCCGTCTCTGTATAGCAGGCGGCCTGGTCCCTCTGCCTCCTCTTCAGCAAAGAGCTTGGGAGAGAAAGGGATGCAAGTCAAGCTCTCTCCCCAGGCTGCTGCCTCCCACTGCCCTGCAGGTCTGACTGGTGGGCTGCTCCTTTTCCAACAGTGTGGTGTGTAGGCCCTCGTGGACCTTTGGGGCCCCTTCTGCAGGAGAACTGTAAACTCTAGCTTCTGCCCTCTTCTTGTTCCCAGCTAGGCCTCAACATAAGAGACACTAGGGATCTGCAGTTTTAGGAAGTGTGACACTGGGCAGGATACCATGTGCCTACTATCTAGAAGCTACAGGAAATAGTGCACCATACAGGCCTCCTGGTGTGGGTTGAGCATTGCTACAGGTGCCCCCACTTCCCAGGTACCTCAAAGGCCAGGCAAATCAACTCCTCCAGGCTCCTGCCCCCGTCCAGAGCTGCTAGTGCAAGCGCCACATCTCGGAAGTCCACCAAACCCTTGGCATCCTGAAAGAGAAACCAGGGCAATGTGAGGACCTTGTATCCTCCCTCTTGCTGTGTGTGTGTGTGTGTGTGTGTGTGTGTGTGTGTGTTACTTGGGATTGAACCCAGAGGGATTCTACCTCTGAACTATACCCCCCTGACTGATTTTATTTCTTATTTGGAAACAGTCTCACTAGGGTGCTGAGAGCCTCACTAAATTGCTGAGGCTGAGCCGGGCGTGGTGGCGCACGCTTGTAATCCCAGTACTTGGGAGGTGGAGACTGGAGGATCTGGGTTCGTGGCTGGCCTCAGCTACTTAGTGAGGCCCTCTGCAACTTCGTGAGACCCGGTTTCAAAATAAAGTATAAAAAATAGGGTCGGGGTGTAGCTCGGAGGTAGGACACCCCTGGGTTCAATCCCTGGTACCGCAAAAAAAAAAAAAAAAAAATTGCTGAGGCTGGCTTTCAACCTGTGATCCTCCTGTCTCAGCCTCCCAAGTACCGGGATTACAGGCCTGGGCCACTGTGCCTGGCTCTGCTCTCTGGATGCCCCCTCCTTCTCCTCAGCAGATAGGGGTGATGCCTATGATTGCTCTCCTCGGAACTGTGAGAGCTCCAAGTCTATAGGACCCCTGAGAGTTCTCTTAGGTCATGGGCTTGTTCAAGCTATACCAAGTCACCGGGTGACAAAGCTCTCCCATAAAAAGATCTAGGAATGTCAGAGAATCCCTCAGAATGCTGAAGTCGCCATCAACTTTCTGACATACTGAGAGAGGATTCCTGTCCCCCAAGCTGGACAAACTGGTTCTCTTCTCTTACTCAGCCCATGTAGCAGAACTGGTCCAACAGAGTGAAAGAGACCACTGGCCTAATTTCTTACAAAAACCCAAGCAGTATGCCTGCCATGCCAGCTTTGTGCGGGACCATGTAAGCTGAGTTGGGCAGCTCCTGTCAGACGGTCTGCCCCCATCTGAGGAATCTACACACCTGGTTACTCTGTCCCTTCAGAAGAACCTGAGAGCCATAGTCTATCTTAAAGCAAGAAGAGTTCCTTGGGACCACTGCTGGTTGTTCATAAATAAGAATCTTCTAAGCCGGGCGTGGTGGCGCACGCTTGTAATCCCAGTACTTGGGAGGCGGAGACGGGAGGATCCGGGTTCACGGCCAGCCTCAGCAACTTAGTGAAGCCCTCCGCAACTTCGTGAGACCCGGTTTCAAAATAAAGGATAAAAAATAGGGCCGGGGGTGTAGCTTGGAGGTAGAATGCCCCTGCATGCAATCCCCGGTACCGCAAAAAAAAAAAAAAGAATCTCCTAGAATTATAATTTGACAGGAAAACCTGTTTTTTATCCTCCAAGGAAATATAATTTGTCAAGATTCTGGAATATCCTAGAGAAGCTACAAGATATTTGAAAAAAATCTGCCCAAGTATTGCAAACTCTGCTGGATCTCAAATTCTACACAACTGCCCAGTGGTGTTTCTCTGCTGTTATCTTTCTACCTAACCTTCCTGACTCTTCTTTGAAGACCCTCACCCAGCGCCCACATGGTTGTATGAGTCCCCATCTTTGCCAGTCTCTAAAGCGCCTTCAGAAATTGGTGGACCTCACTGCTCGCTTATTTCTCCTTTGTTCCTCCTCGCATGGTTAAAACACTGCTCTTCCGTGCACTGGCTACTGGACAAAAACCGAATCTGCCAGTGGGTCCTGGAAGTCAGCCACCGCTCGAGGCTGGTAGAGCATCCAGTGAGACTGACATGGCCACTGTGACATCATCTCTAAATCCTGAGCATGCCGGGCTCGGCCCTCTGTGTTCCAACGCCTTTACCTGCTGGAAGTAGCTGAAGGCACCAGCCACCGTCCGAGAATCCAAGAGCTGTAGCTGCCTGGCAAACTCCTCCTGGCTGACCATGCGGCTCCGGCCTGGCTCTGCCCCGGTGTCCACACAGCCAGGGGACAGCCTACGGTGGAATTGTTGAAGACAGAGAGCTGATTCAACTTCCTTGTGGACACACTATGCAGGACCAGTGTTCTCCCAGTGCAGCTGGCTTTTTCTTTCTTTTTTCTGTAGTGCTGACGTCGGAACCCAGGGTGGCTACACTGAGCAACACCCCCGCCCCTCATCTGCTGTTTTTCTAAGATATACTAACATAGTGCCCCCACTTTTTTTTGGTGCTGGAGGTTGAACACAGAAGACTCTACTTCCGAGCTACCCCCCCAGCCCGATTTTATTTTGAAACAGGGTCTCACTAAGTTGCTGAGGGACCTTGCTAAGTTGCTGAGGCTGGCCATGAACCTGAGATCCTGTCTTAGCCTCCCAAGTACTGGGATTACAGGTGTGTACCACCATGTCCCACTTGACATAGTCCCTTGAGAGCCCTTCTTACTTTTCTCTCCTGCTTTATTGTGTATCCTTCTATTTCTTTTCCCCCTCTTTCATCACTCCTTTTTTTTTTTTTACGGTACTGGGGATGGAACCCAGGGGCATTCTATCTCTGAGCTATACCCCCAGCCCTATTTTTTATTCTTTATTTTGAAACAGGGTCTCACTAAGTTGCAGAGGGCCTCACTAAGTAGCTGAGGCTGGCCATGAACCCGGGTCCTCCCGTCTCAGCCTCTCAAGTACTGGGATTACAAGTGTGAGTCACCACATCCGACTCCTTTTTTTTTTTTTTATTAAGTTCCATCTTCCAACTTTCTTTTTTATGGTACTGGGGGTTGAACCCAGGGGCATTCTACCTCTGAGATACACTCCCAGCTCTTTTTTTTTTATTTTGAAACAGGATCTCGCTAGGTTAATGAGTCTTACTACTACTTGCTGAGGCTGTCCTTGAACCTGCAATCCTCCTGTCTCAGCCTCCCAAGTACTGGATTACAGGTGTGCACCACCACACCTGGCTTATCTTATCTTCCCACTTTTTAAAAAGACTTTTCCTTCCTCCCTCCCATTTCTCCCTTTGTCATAATCTTCTCTTTCTCTACATGCGACACTGCTTGCAACCTCAGTTTGGCGCCACTTACCCAGCCTTCCGAAGCACTCTTCCCAGTTCCCAGAGCTGAGGCTCCAATGCCACCTTTAGCCGGCCCACCACGATCACAGGCAGGCTCCCTACAAACTCACACTCAGTGGCAGGAATGCCCAGGGCCCTACAGGATGAAGAGGGATGCGGTGGAGGGGAAGGAGGAAGTGGAGGAAATTCCGAGGGCTCATTAGGGACTTTGGCCTGCTGACCCGGAGGGTAGGTCAGGCTCTTTATCTTTCCCTCCTCAGCCCCACATCCCTTCCCGCTGCCTCCCTGAGGTTCCTTTTCCCTGTGCGTCTGCTCCAGGAAATGCTCTGTGGAACACTCACTGTGCCATGACCCTCTGGACATTGTTGGCATAGAGGGTGGGGTCCCTGCTCTCCTCAGGGCTGGGCTGATACACAGGGAGGAACTGAAACACAGACATGCACAATTCTTATCTGGACCTCAGGAGAGGTGACCTTTCCCACACTCTCCCCAAGGCTTTGGGGGTCTGAGATGTCCTTTCTCCCACCCCACCATGGGGCAGCATACCTCCACATCCACGATGCTGCAGGGCTGGGAGGCTGTGAGCCAGAGAACTTTGAGTCTAAGAGAAGAGAGACCACCATGCTTACCAATCTCTAACTACGGGTTCCTCCTACCCTGAGGAGGGGAGTGGGAAGGTTCTACCCAGTGATATAAAAATGAACCCCTAAGCCGGGCGTGGTGACGCACGCCTGTAATCCAAGTACTTGGGAGGCTGAGACCGGAGGATCGCAGGTTCGCAGCCAGTCTCAGCTACTTAGTGAGGCCCTCCGCAACTTAGTGAGACCCGGTTTCAAAAGGAAGAGTAAAAAATAGGACTGGGGGTGTAGCTCGGAGGTGGAATGCCCCGGGTTCAATCCCCAGTACCGCAAAAAAAAAAAAAAAAAAGAACCCCTAGCCACATAGTCATCTGGGAGAGCAAGAAAAGGGCCAGAAAGGTGACAGGGAAACAGCGGAGCTGCAGGAGTGTGCCCAAGGAAGAGCTGCAGGGGACAGGACGTGTTGGTAACCAAGCAAGAGGCATGCCTGGTGGTTCTAAGCTGGGACGACTGAGGGAGAAGATCACTCAGAAACATGGGAAAGCGAGGAGGAGCCACGATCCCAGCTGGAATGATGTAGGGGACAGCTGAAACCCCGCCGGCCTATCCTGGGAGGTCAGAGGGAACCGGGCATTGCCTGCTCTGGTTCTTGCAGTCCCAGAATGAAGAAAGGCCATTCACCTGGTCTGGAGGTTAGAAGATGGGCCAGGAATTCTCCGAGAGACCCTGCTCCCCACCCTTACCCCAGGAACACCAGAACTCACACTCCAGGACCCCTCCACGCCCAGCTGGTGGTATCCTATGGGGGAAGCAGAGGTGGGGCAGAAGGGCATTACTTTTCTTTCCTGGAACTGGCCAATCCACTTTGAGTACCTCCAGTCCCACCCGCACATGCACACCCCACTGTGGCCCCAACAGTCTTCACTTATTCCCATTTAGGGTGGGTTCATGCTCTCTCCCCTTCCTCCCTTTCTTGTACTAAGACTCACCAGACTGTTGGGGTAGCGGATGAGGACAGGCTGCACAGGTACCCCTGCGATGAAGGCTCCTAAATCCCAGTTCCACCCCCACCCCCCGGGGCAGAGGTTAGTGCACGAGGTAGCTAGCCGGCGGGTCTGGGGCGGTCATCCGAGAGCTAGCCTTGCTCCACTCATTTATCATTTTCTCTCTGCCCCCTTGACTTGCCAGCAGTAGCTCAGCAGTTCCATCTCCCTTTCTCCCCCACCCCTCGCCACCCTTCTACTTCGTGGGTTATTCCTCCCCAAAACTGGGGCTCCTTTTTCACGCTGCCTTACCACCCACTATCGTTTTATTCACCTGGTTTGAACTTAAGCAAAGCCTTCTTGTTAGAACAGGTGCCTTCGGGAAAGAATAGCACCTGGAGGAAAACCCAGAGAGTAGAATGAGGTGGGCAGGAGAGGGAAGCCTCTTCAGGAGCACACAGAAGGCGAGGAGAGGGTCTTAAGACCCTTACCCACCTGGGGCCACTTGCCTCCTGAGGTGGCCCGCCTTCGGACCTCCTCCACCACTCTGCGTCGAGAAGCTGGGTCATGCCGGGACACAAGGATGGCTTGGTTGAATCGAAGAAGGGCTGGGGTTGAGAAAGGATATGGGAGTAGTTACTTGGTTCCTACCCAGGGGGCATTAAAATCTGCAGCCTCCACTTCCTTGACAGTAGGAGATATCTTTAGTTATGTTTGCCCTGGGCACAATCTCTTGATTGGACCTTGTCCTGACAGAGACCTGATCAGCTCTCACTCCCCCCAACATCTTCTCTATGCCCCCACCCTCAGAGGTCTAAGAGACTGGCTGACAAGTGGTGTTCACTTACATTTCATCTGCCACCAGTCAGTAGCCCTTCTAATTTCTCCCTCCAGCATCTCCTCTCCTGACTTCTTTTGCCCAGAGCCATCATCCCTCCCCTTTGCCTTGTTGAACTCTCACCTCCAATGACAGGCACAGAAAGGTTCTCAGCTCGGGATACAACCTTGGGCAGGTCACAGGGCAGCAGAACAATGGGGTCAAAGAAAGTGGAGTGGGGGGCGGCAACGAGGACAGGGGCTTGAAGGCGAGAAGCCCGCTGCCCCCGTACACGAATCCGGAGGAAGCCCAGCAGGAAAAAAAGCAGGCGGCTCAGGCCCAGCACCCCGCTGTGGCACACGGTCCTGCCAGGGCAAGGCTGGAGGTCAGTGGAGGCAGCAGTTCTGACCCTCACCGACCCCTTCCCGGTCAGGCAACCGGGAAAGCAGGGCACCTCTCTTTCTTTTTCTCCCCAGGACGACTATGGTCACAGGGCTGAAATCTCTGGCCCCTTTGGGGCGTGTCAGGGCACATCACTTGGAGGTAAGGTCCTGGGTACCAGGTCTGGGCCTGGCTGACTCATTTCACCTATCCAGGCTGGGCAGGACAGTTTCAGAACCCCCCTCCTCCAAGGAGGGGCGGAATAGATAACAGGGTAGAGAAGTAGGGTTTCAGGGGCTGACTCCCTACTTACTTCCTCCATCCTGTGATTGGCTCCTGAAGCTGCTCCTCAGTGAGACCTG
This sequence comes from Glis glis, assembly GCA_004027185.1. Classification (NCBI taxonomy): domain Eukaryota; kingdom Metazoa; phylum Chordata; class Mammalia; order Rodentia; family Gliridae; genus Glis; species Glis glis. Next base: position 29,287 of record PVJS01021848.1, read on the forward strand.
CTACTTGCAGCCAGGCAAAGGGCCAGAGGAGAAAGAGGACGATGAAGGCCAGAAGCACTCGGATGGGGGCCAGCAGGGCCCCCAGGAGGCAGAACTGCAGAGGGTGGGAGAGAACGGGCAAGTAGGCCGGGAGATGCTCTCTCCACAGCATCCTCTCTCCCTCAAGGATGGACCAGGAGCAGAAAGACATCACCCTTTGCAGGTGACAGATGGTTGGGATCGGGAGAGGGGACTGGGATCCAAGTGGGATGAAGACACCAGCGAGGGCAACAGAATAAAAGATTCATAACATCAGCAGCCTCATTTCCCCATCTCTCAGCTGGTTCCCAACCCACCTAAAAAGGTGAATATAATAAAATGCATCTAGCACTTGGAAAAGCGGGGAGGATTTAATGAGAAAATGCACGTGCAAGTGCCCAGCACTGTGCTTGATGGAGAACAGGGTGGGGATGGATCTTCCTCTTCCACACCCCACTCCACAAACAGCTCCGATGTAAAACATAAACCAGGTGCATGGCTCTTTCCACTTTGGGCCTGGGAGGCAGAGTGGACCGACAGGTCCACTTTTCAGGCCTTAGGTTCGTCTCCAGTGCTGCCCAACGGCAAAATCCTTAGTGCTGGGGGATGCGAGAGAAAACTGCACCATAGGGGTTGCCAGGAGTCCAGGCTGACTCCATAGCTGCCCTGGGGAGACAGCAGGTAAACAAACCTGGTCTCCGGAGCCCGTCTCGAGGGAGGTGATGACAGCAGAAACCTTGGACATTTCCTCCCCTCACCACCTCTCGGTTCCCCTAGGCTGGTGCGGCCCTCCACTTCCTGTAGCTAACCCCCCTCCTACCTCCCAGCCCCCACCGGGAGGTGCTGCAGTGCCGGGGGCGGGAAAAGGGGGTGCTGGAAGGGCACAGGGACGCAGTCTCTGGACCCAGAAACGTCCCCTAAGTCAGAGCCCAGGCAAAATCACCCGGCACGCCCCTGCCCCCACCCAAGGCTCCCAGAGCCTCCAACTCCATCCTAGCTCGCCAGCCTCCGCAGGATGCAATCCGCATTCCCCAGTGTCCTCCATCTCTCCTACCCGCGGGTCCCCTGCAGTCCTTCACCCTAACCTCAATTCTTCCACACCTTCGAGCTTGTCGGTCACCCAAGCCGCGTCCCCTGCAGGGCTCCTCGCTCACCCCCGGCCGCCCCCACGTGCGCACCCCGGACTCCGGCTCCGCCAGCCTGTCGGCCGCCTGGCTCCCGGACCTCCCTGCGCATCTCCGCGATGGCTCCGCGTGGCCCCATTCCCCACCTTCACGGCGCTCCCGACGCCCCCTGCCCACACCTTACCTTAACCCTCTGCAGGCGCGAGAGATGCAACTCGTGCACGAAGGGGTTGGGGGGCGCCGGGGGTCCGGGGGTGGGCTCGAGGGGGGCCCAGGCCCCCAGAGGTCCCTGGCTCATGGCGGGCGGCGGTGGAGGGAGGCCCCCGCCCCGGGCCCCGCTGTGCACGGCCGCGGCGGCTGCTCGGCTGCGGCGGCGCTCTGGCCCGGCCCCGCCTGGTGCGGCCGCCGGGGGCGGGGAGCGGCGGCGCGGCCCGGCCCGCGCGTTGTCAGGGCGGCCGAGGGGCGGGGCTTCGGCGCCGGCTCCGCGGCTGTGCGGCCATCGTGCGGCTGCGGCGTGGCGCGGCGCTCCGGCGGCGGTCCCCCGGCCTCGGGGGCCCCGAGGCGCTCTCCTCGCGGGCTCCCGGGCCCCGGTTTCCCGTTCGGGGCGGTGGACCACCTTGCGGGACCGGCGGGGCGCCGCCATGGTGCGGACGCTCGCTCGCGCCCCCTGGTGGCCGCCCTGCGCCTCGCAGCGCCGCCTCCGCGTCCTGCCTGCGCCGGGCGGTGCGGGCGGTACCGAGCCTGTGCGCTGCCCGAGCCTTGTGCGCTGCCCGAGCCCTGTGCAGCAGCCCGAGCCTGTACGC
>PVJS01021849.1:0-31131 GCA_004027185.1 Glis glis
GTTCCAGGTGTTGAGGTCCATGGACCTGTCTGTCGCCTCTGTAATAGGGGGTGGACTCAGAGATGTGGGTAGGTCAGTTTGTTCCCTGTGCATTTTTAAACTTCAATGTGCGGGCTGCTGATTGCTTCCATTTGTCAGTAGTAGTTTGTCTTTGGTGTCTGACAGACTTTTCTGGTGGTTCACCTATTTGGCCTGAGCACAGGTGAAGAACATTGGCATTCTCTGCTTCCTGAGTCCCTCTGTCTCTGCCTGTTTAGGCAGAGACCCTCTTGGGCTGGCATGGGCGCAGGTGGGGGAAGGCTCACCCTCTTCGTTGCCTGTGTCCCTCTTTCTCTCTGCCTGGCCACAGGCAGGGGACACCAGCACTCTCCACATGTTAGGCTGAGTCCCTCTCAGGCTGGCCTGGGTGCAGGTGGGGAAAGGCCAGCACTCTCTGCTGCCCAAGACCCTCTTTCTCTCCTCCTGGTTGCAGGCAGGTAACGTGGGCACTCTCTACCTGTTTAGGCTGAGACCCTCTGGCTGGCCTGAGCTCAGGCATGGGATGACAGTGTCCTCTGCTTCTCATGTCCCTCTGTCACTCTGCCTGTTTAGGCCAAGTTCTTCTTGGGATGGCCTGAGCACAGGTGTGTAAGACCTGCACTCTCTGCTTTCCGTGCCCCTCTGTCACTCTGCCTGTTTAGGCCAAGACCCTCTCGTGTTGGCCCGAGTGCATGCTGGGAAGGCCAGCACTCTCTACTTTCTGTGTCCCTCTGTAACTCTGCCTGTTTAGGCAGGGAACTTCTTGGACTAGCCTGGGCACAGGCGAGGAAGCCCACTATACTGCCTGCACAACCCTCTTTTCTCTCTGCCTAGGTTCAGGTGGGCAACTCTGGTGCCCTCCACTTCCCAAGTCCTTCTGGTTCTGTCTGTTTAGGCAGAGACACTCTGCAGCTGGCCTGGGTGCTGAGGGGAGGAGGGGAGAGGCCGCTGCTCTCTGCTGTCTGCGTCCCTCTTTCCCTCCACCTGGGTGCAGGCCAGTAAAGCCAGCACTCTCCTCCCATTTAGGGCGAGTCCCTCCTGGGCTGTCTGGGTTGCAGGCGGGGAATGCTGGCGCTTTCCAGGTGGGGAATGCTGGCGCTTTCGGCTTCCCACCTCTGCTTGCCTCCGAGTCCTTCTGGGGCTCTTCTAGGTGCAGGTGGGGATGCCGTGCTCCCCAGAGAAGGCTGGTTGGTCTGCAACTTTCAGACTTGCTCTATTCCTCAGATTTTCCTGTGTGGCTACAGACACAGACTCCTTGTATCCCCACCTTCTCTTTTTTTTGGGGGGGTTCTTTTCAGTTATCCTGTGAGGCTGCAGCACTCACCTCTCCTTCCAAGTGTGAGGAGGACCAGTGGATTAGGATGGATGTGGAAGTGGATGTAATCATCCTTCTCCATCTTTTTGTCCTGGGGCTGTGGGATTTTGTGGTTGATGATCCCGATGTCTGTGAGAAAGGCCTCAGGTTGCTGGTTATAAGATTTTTCAGATCTTCTGAAGGCTCCTGCTGGTCCAGTGCCCCGTCTGGGCTGGGGTTATTGTTCTCCCATCTCTGGTTGGTTGCCCCTTTTTTCCCTTTTTCAGCCTGGGTGTTAATCAGTGGGCTTCTATGTATTCTTAAATGTTATTGTCTTTAGTTCCTATCTACCATGAAAATAGAATGGGATGTGTATGGCTGTTCAGTTCAGAGTACCCGAGACAATTTAGAGAGAGGCTCCTCTCAGTGTCCTTACTCTGATGCCATCTTGTCCTCTTCTTGCATAATATCTGGTTGTTTCCACTTGGGCAAGTCTTGACAAGCATCATGCTCTTGATGACAGTCCTGAGCCTCAGGTGGAGGGGATCTGCTGAACAGCTGGAAATCTTCCTCTTGTGTTGGCTCAGGGGACAGACATCATCATCATCATCCTCTCTCTCATCTCCTAGATATGCCTGGAGCTCTTGTATGAGGTTGTCTAGAATGTAGACAGCCTTTGTGGTCATTAGGTTTTCAAACACCTCCATCATCATCTTTTCTACATAGGCAGCTGTAGGTCTTCAGGATTGGAGCCCGCATCATCACCCCAGTCCTGGGATATCCCATGTGCATTTGCAGAACCACTCTGGGTCATCTTCTGTCTGATCTCCTGTCTCAATGGGTACCCTACTTTCACTGCAGCAAGTCTCTTGAACAGGCGCTGGTACAGGAACTGAGGAACTGTGAGTCCATGGAAGATCTGTCTTCATAGAAAGTCATGTTCTCATAGACAAAGTCCCTTTCATCAAGAAAATGGCCTATAGAGACGTAGGTCAGGTCAGATTCGGGTTTGGAAGTGCTGTCTTCTATGTCACTGTCCTCAAGTTCACTGTAGTCACTGCTGTTGCAGGATGAAGGTATCAGGTAGCTCAGGGCCTTGCTCACCCTCTGAACCTTCAAAGGAAAAATGGACAGATGGTATCGGAAGACAGTCATTTACTTAATAACATCCATTGCTTGTTCAATTTGACCTAACCCATTCACATAGAAGGTCATCTCTGTTTGAACTCTTCTGTGAAGGGCGGAAGAGGCATTTTTATTGCCATGCCTGGTTGTGCATGTATAAAATCCCAGTAGTTGATAGGCAGAGATAGGAAGATTTGTAGTTCAAAGCAAGTCTCAGTAACTTAGTGAGACCCTCAGCAGCTTAGCGAGACCCTGTTTCTAAATACAAAATAAAAAGTGCTGTGAGTGTATCTGGGAGGTAGAATGCTCCTATGTTCAATCCCCAGTACCAATAATAAAAAATTAAATAATTAAAAACATTGTATAATAACCCTGTCTACTAAGCTTCTGCACATGGTATTTCTAATTGTTTGTCTTATTAATTTAAAAGACTATATATCATATAAGAAAATGACAGATTATTAATACCATTAACCATGGTTTCACTAATGATCATTACATGTAAATCTACAATAAAATCCTCCTTCCATAATTCTTGAAGTGTTCTGGTCTTCATAGTCCTATGCATGGGATCCTTGGGCCAAAGATCACAAATCTAAGAAATTCTTGTGACAGTTGATACCACATTGTTTTCAGAAAGGTTAAACCATTTAAAGCCCACCCTGGCAGGAAGATGCCCTTGGCAGGTGAGGAGTGTTGGGCATTTGTGGGACTGCAGTTTCAGTAGGGCATCCAGGGAAATTTCATATCATCTGTGGTGGTCTGCGCTTCCTGGAGTGCAGACCAGGTCATGAATCATATGACCACTGCTAGCAGAGGAACCTGTTTTTGAAGAAGTCACTGAAGTGCAGTGGAGCTAAAAGGGCAGCTCAGAAACCCAGGCATGGAGATTGATCCCGTGGGAGAAAGGTGTTCATCATGGCGGATGACATAAAGTGATTCCTAAATGAGAAGTCACCGAATGTTGAAGGGCTATATGCTATTGTTGTGTCAGATAGAGATGGAATACCTGTGATCAAAGTTGCCAGTGATAATGCTCCAGAGCATGCTTTGAGAACTGGCTTCTTATCTACTTTTTCCCTTGCAACAGACCAAGGGAGAAAACTTGGACTTTCAAAAACTAAAAGCATCATCCATTACTATAACACCTACCAGGTGGTTCAATTCAATCATTTGCCTTTGGTGGTGAGTTTAATAGCCAGCAGCCGTGCCAATACAGGACTGTCATCCTAGTAAAGGAACTTGCTCCATTATTTGATAAAAGTTGTGGAAGTTTTTTAATCTGACAGTGGCTTCGATGTGTACCTTGTCTTCATTATAACAACACAATATCAACTCAGCAATCTCTAGACCACAATAATACTTTTACCCATGTACTCAAGAAACATCCCCTTTTTCACCTTACCCTAAAGAAGGAGTCTATAATTTATAGACAGATTAGTTCTTATATTTACTTGTGTAAGGTTTTTTTTTTAATTTAGTGAGATCTCGGGATACTACAGAAATGTTTCAGTCTAGCACAGCTCCCATGGAGTTAGTCCCAGGCACCAGATATGAATGAAACTTTATTCAGTGGATCAGAATCAAAATGGTACATGGATCCACTTGAGCCATTAATTATTACCTATTGTACAATAGTCCCAGGACTGCAAGAATGCAGAAGACTCTTTTTATTGTGAATAATAATGACATACATTTCTTGAGATTGTTTTGTTTCTTTGAATTGAGTGTGAGGAAGATTAATGGCTTAGTAAAAGTAAAATAAAAATAAGTACAATTACTAAATTTCCTTTGGGAATGTTGTTTTGCAGTGTAAATGAAGATTACTAATTGACTTGATTCTTCTCAGAGGGTGGTTCTCTTTAATGAAAAGGAAAATTTATAGCTTATGGTTTTTCTTCCGACTCTGCTTTCTATAACCAATCAGTATTTTAGTGTCTGTGTATTTTTATAAGATTTAAATGTGACTTGTTATTGAATTCTGTTTCCAATATCAGTATGTATATAAACAAGATAGTATAGCAATTTTTTCATACATGAGTATAAATAAAATAGTATTTTAAAAAAATACAGTTTGAGCACAAAATAAATGAATAAATAAATAAATAAATAAATAAAACCCCACCCTCCCTTCCCCTGATGGCATTTTTAGTCCAACCTCTACTATAACCTCCTAGCAGGTACATGTGGAAGAAAACACACACACACACACACACACACACACACACACACACACACGTACACACACACACCAGACTTTGTCCTGTGCTGACCTCCTCATAGAGCACTCCACACAAAATAGGTGTTGCCATCTTGTGCGACATAACAAGGGACTTCAGAAACACTTCAGGTCCAGAGTCACAGTCAACTGTCAGAAATCTGGGTTCTGAGACTTGGCTACCATGGCAACAAGAGTGCCAAGTGCTAGCCCACCGTGTGGAAAGAGGAAAAGGGGATAGAAAGCCACAGGACCCAACCCCTTACTTCTAGAGTATTCTGTACACATACCATGTTGGTTTGCCAGGATCCCTCTTGAGGGCAGAAGGATGAATGCCATGGTACATGCTGTCCCTCCGGTCAGGTGGGAGTCGAAGGTGATTCCAGTCCTTGGTGAATTTGGATCTTATTTTTTGAAATGGACACAAACAGTCTGTTATTGGAGGAGGTGTTAAAGCAACTTAAAACTAGTATCATGTAGGACAAAGAAGGGCACTTCCTGTTTCCAGCCTTGGGGTGGGGGCATCAGGAAGAAGACTCAGTTTCAAAATAAGCAATAAAAATAAAATGGGTTGGAGGTTTAGCTTGGAGGCAGAATGCTCCTGGGTTCAATCCCCAGTAACAAAAAATAAACAAGCACACAAGTCAGGTAGAAACTCACTTTCTCTCCTGCTCCCCCAATACTCTCCAGAGTCTAATATGTGTAATTCAGACATTTTTCCTAAGTCATCATGGAAAGAGCAATGGACACATCACTCTCAGGACGCCATGCTGAGGAGCGTGGTCAACTCTAAATGATAACTGAGCTTGCATCGCTCCTAACACACTGGGGATTTGGGGGATGTAGCGATACTCATAAATTAGCCTTTAGGTATTCAATTAATACCATTGCATATAAAAAGACTGGGACTATTTTTTACACACACCTCCTCACTGAAAATGCTACTAATGGATTTGCATCAGAAAGACTGTTGTGGACAGGTTCCATAGGTTCCAAATCCACAAGGTGAAGCCATAACCTCCAATGGGATTGAAGGTGGAGATTGGGTGTGAGGACATCATTAAGGTTTCAAGAGTCTATATATAAAGCGACCCTCATTCAAAAGGATTGATGTTATTATGAGATGAGAAGAGACCTCTGATACTTTGTATAAAACGCATTGGGTAATATTTACAGAAGTTCATATATAGACATGATTTTGTAGTGTTTAAAAACATCAGAGAGTAGGAAATTCACCAAGTTATATTCTTGTTTTGTGCTAGATGTGTTAGTATTTGTAATGTTACTTTCCAGAAACAAAGAAGCCAGAATAAACTGTGTAGATAAGGAATAAAGAACAAAATAATGCAAACACATATATTTTTATTTGCATGCTAACACATGAGATTTCAGTGTTTCCTTCAGCATCAACTACAAAAGGCTATTGATACACACAATATCAGGATAATGCTTAGCTGTGTTGTCTTAGAAATCACAAAATTTTCATGAATGAACCTATGAATCCAGCCATGAGCAAATCGTGGTGTTTGCTGGTTTGACATGATATGTAGGGTTTTAAAGGGAGTATGCTTTGAATTTTCAAGAAGCAGATATATGTAGCAATAGATCTCTGCATTAACACATCTTTAGCAGTGATGTTTGACATTGATGTTTTTCTTCCAGGCAATGGGTGCTGCTGTACAGAGCATATTTACAATTGCTTTTAGCATGGAATTCATAACTGAAAGCTTGGGGAATGGATTCATTGCTCTGGAAAACTGCATGGACTGGGTCAGGAGAAGAAAGATCTCACCCTTTGATTGAATCTTCACTGCTCTGGTGGTCTCCAGAATTGCTCTGCTCTGGTTAGTCTACCTGAATGGTGGGAGTCTGTGCTTTGCCCAGCTTTATGGATGACTTTAAACTCCATAAGAATGGTTAACCTTGCCTGGACAGTGACCAGTCACTTCAGCACCTGGCTTGCTACAAGCCTCAGCATCTTTTATTTTCTCAATATTGCCAATTTCTTGCACACTGTTTTTCTTTACCTTAATTGGAGAGCTAGAAAGGTGGTGTCTGGGACACTGCTGTTATCTCTGGTCCTCTTGCTTGCAAATATTGTACTGATAAATGCACACATTGATGTCTGGAAGGATGAATCTTAAAGAAACACGTCTGACCATTCCAGTTTGACGAACCCTACACAAAATTTGAAGCATCTTGCATTCATCAACACTATGTTCGCCCTCATCCCCTTCAGTGTGTCCCTGACCACTTTTCTCCTGCTCATCTTCTGCCTGTGGAGGCATCTGAAGACCATGCAGTGCAGGTCTCAGGATGCAGAGACGCCAGCACCACGGCCCACATGAAGGCCTTGCAGACTGTGGTCACCTTCCTCCTGTTGTATGCCATCTTCTTTCTGTCATTTCTTGTAGGAGTTTGAAACTCTTATTTCCTCTACACAAATCCAATCAAGTCCTTTGTCCGGGCTACTGTATTAGTTTTCCCTTTGATCCACTCATCTGTCTTGATTCTAGGCTGAGATGGGCCTCCATTGTGGTGCTGTGGTGGCTGAGGGGCAGGTTTACAGATGTGGGACCATTGGGTCCATAGACCATTTTGAGATTATTTTTCAGATCCTAGAGAAAAATCTGTTCACACAAGATTCTTGTATGAATAAATTTGTATTTTGTAAAAATTCTTTTGTTACACTTTGTAAACTTTATAAAATTATATTTTGGATAAACACTAACCAATTATATTACAACCTTAGCAGTAGATAAACATATTTTTTCTTAGTATTCTTATACATGGAAGGTTAGCAATGCAGGTGACTTAAATATAGTAAAAGTTTATAGTAACAAATAATATGAATTTTGTTTCAATCATTAACTAGTATAAAATGTGAAACCTGTAAGATTTATGTATGTATGCATGTGAGACAGAGTTACTAAAATTATATCTGCATTTTTTAACGTGCTTTTATTGGTGCATTGGAGTCTTACATTGCAATGAATATCTATTTGATGTTAACATACATGCACACAGCTCTTAGTGTCCCCCCCGCCTCCCATACCCATATGAAGTACCGAGAATGATGTTGGTATATTCTCACATGTACACATTGTTTATGATAGTAATTCCACTGATTCACTTCTGTCTTGCCCTTTCCCTTCCCTTGTACCACTTCCCTTGCCCCACTGAGGGTTCTCCATTATCAACCGGAGTCCCTTGTGTGTCCCCACTACTCCCTAGGTTGCACATACTAATGAAAACATATGTGCCTTCTTTTTTTGTGATTGACTGATCTCGCTTAACATAATGTTCTCCAGATCCTTCCACTTTCTTGCAAATGATGTTTTTTTTGGTTCTTCTTTATTGTGGAGTAGAATTCCATTGTGTGTATTTCCCACAATTTTGTGATACACTCATCTGTTGATGGACACCTAGGTTGGTTCCATAATTTGGCCACTGTGAATTGTGCTGCTATGAACATGGGTATGCATATATTGCTGTAGTTTTCTGGTTTCAATCCCTTTGGTTTGATACCCAGTAGTGGAATAGCCAGATCATATGGTGGGTCCATTCCCAGTTTTCTGAGGAATCTCCACACTGATCTCCACAGTGGTTGAACTAGTTTGCAATCCCACCAACAGTGTAGAAGTGTCCCAATTTCCCCATATCCTCGCCAACATTTGTTGTTGTTTGACTTCTTATGCTTGCCATTCTAATTGGGGTTAGATAAAATCTTAGAGTAGTTTTGATTTGCATCTCCCTGATTGCTAATGATGTTGAACATTTTTTCATGTATCTATTGGCCATTTGTATCTCTTCTTTTGTGAAGTGTCTATTCAGTTCAGTTGCCCACTGCTTGATCGGATTATTTGTTTTTTTAGTGTAAAGCCTTTTAAGTTCTTTGTATATCCTAGATATTAGACCTCTGTCAGAGGGATAGCTTGCAAAGATCTTCTCCCATTCTGTAGGCTTTCTCTTTAAGCTCTTCATGGTTTCCATTGATGAGCAGAAGCTTTGTAGTTTAATGCTATCCCACTTATTAATTCTTGTTTTAATTTTCTGTGCTTTGGAGGTCTTACTGAGGAAGTTTCTACCTGTGCCTATATGATGGAGTATTGGACCTATGGTGAACTCTGGGTATTGGGTGGTGGTTCCTGAGGGTGCACAGGCGCTACGGCACAGCGCTAAGGATCACACACGGGCCCCTGTGAGGTGCTTGGGCTCCTGGAATTCGGTGGTGGTGCTGGTGAGTGCCCTGGCTCTGAGGCAGTGTGGAGGGTTGCATGTGTCTCAAGTGGTGGCACTGGCGAGTATCTGAGCTCTGAAGTGCGGCACAGGGGCTGCTGTGCAGGTAAGAGAGGTGCAGGCTCTGGGTCTCGGGTAGCAGTGCTGGGGGGTTTGGGAGTCCGAGGTGGGGCTTGGAAGGCCACCCAGGTCTCAGGTGGCAGTGTTGGAGTCTGGGGTGGGGCGCGGAGGGCTGCCTGGTTTGCCTGGGATGGCGCGGCTGGCCTAGGCGGGGCGTGGCCGGGGTTGCTCAGGTAGCAATGGATGGTGCAGCTGGCCTGTATGGGGCACAGCTGGCCACCCTGGTTGCCCAGGATGGTGCGGCTGGCCACCTGGGTCACACGGGACAGCACAGCTGGCCTAGGCTGGGCGTGGCTGTTCACCCTGGTCATGCGGGATGGCAAGGCTGGCTGCCTGGGTCGCATGGGGCCGCGCGTCTGGCTGCCTGGGTCACACGTGACCGTGTGTCTGGCCGCCTGGGTCTCATGGGATAGCTTGGTTGGCCTAAGCGGGGCGCAGCTGTTCACCCTGGTCACGTGGAACGGTGTGGCTGGCCCCCTGGATCACAAAGGGCCACGCGTCTGGCTGCCTGGGTCGCACGGGATGGCACTGCTAGTCACCTGGGTTGCACGGTATGGCGCGGCTGGCATAGGCTGGGCGTGGCTGTTTGCCCTGGTTGTGCTGGATGGCGTGGCTGGTTGCCTGGGTCCATGGGATCACGTGTCTGGTTGCCTGGGTTGCACGGGATGGTGCGGCTGGCCGCCTGGGTCGCACCGGATGGTGCAGTTGGCCTAGGCTGGGCGCGGCTGTTTGCCCTGTTTGCGCTGGATGGCGTGGCTGGTTGCCTGGGTCCACAGGATCATGTGTCTGGCTGCCCTGGTCATGCGTGAAGGCGCGGCTGGCCACCTGGGTCACGCGGTTCAGCGCAGCTTGCCTAGGCGGGGTGTGTGGGGGGGCTGACCGGGTCTCGGCTGGCAACTCTGGTCGTGCGAGATGGCGCAGCTGGTTGCACGGGACCGCGCGGCCGGCCGCCTGGGTCATGTGGTTGGGCGCGGCTTGCTTAGGTGGGGCGCGGGGGAGGGCACTTGGGTCGTGGCTGGGAACCCTGGTCGCGCGGGATGGCGTGGCTGGTTGCACGGGACTTCGAGGCTGGCTGCCTGGGTCCCATGAGATGGCACAGCTGGCCTAGGCGGGGCGCGGCTGGCCGTCCTGGTCCAGCGTGAAGGCGCAGCTGTCTGCCTGGGTTGTGCAGTTCTGTGTGGCTTGCTTGGCAGGGCCCGGGGGGGGGGGCGCCCGGGTCTTGGCTGGGAACCCTGGTCGCGCGGGATGGCGTGGCTGGTTGCACGGGGCCGCACGTCTGGCTGCCTGGGTGGCAGGGGAAGGTGCTGCTGGCCTAGGCGGGGCGCAGGAGTCGGGGGCCGCCCTGGTCATGCGTGGGAGGGCACGGCTGGCCCCGTTTGTGCAGGATGGTGCATCTTGTCTAGGCGGGACATGGGTCGCGGGGCGCGGGGCACGGGGCACAGGGCGCGGGGGTTTCACGGATCTTGGCTGACTTGGGGCTCTGATGCTGGATGCTGGGGATCGCGTGGGCTTGTAGCGCGGTGGGGGGAGGTGCGTGGCTGTGGCAGGAGCCCACGATCTGCTGCTGTGATGACCCCACCACTCACGGAATTCTGCTCCGGTTTCTCCTTCCGATCTGTCTGTGGCACCAGGGGCTGTTAGCCTTGGCTGTAGGGACCGGGGTAAGATGGCTCCTTACCGATCCTGCCAACATGGGATTGCAGCTTTCTGTGGGAATCTGTAGCTGGTAGACTCTGTGTCTGTATTCGTACTTGGGTTACTGGATTTTGGGTTTTGGTTCTTCTGTTTCTGTGTGATGTTGTTTATTTCTGAGTCCCCGAGGCGATTCTGAGACAGTTTTGAGACAGGCTCGTTCAGGGGCTCCTATTCTGTTGCCATCTTGGTGCTGTGTCCCTAGATCTGCATTATTATACTCACAAAATTAATTCCATAATCTAGAAAGGGTGCCTAGAATATCAGATAAGAATTGAAAAGAAAGCATAGAATATTTGACATCTATACACTAAATACACTATTTGACATCTATATACTAAATATACTATTTCCCTTTCAAATTGAAGGCCTATTTTAGATTTTTAAAAAATTTATTGTAATCATGAGTCTGATTTATTATAATTTTCCTATTTATATTATTTTTTGTTTTTGTTTTTGTTTTGTGGTACCGGGTATTGAACCCAGGGGCGTTCTACCTCCGTGCTACACCCCCGGCCCTATTTTTTTATACTTTATTTTGAAACCGGGTCTCACAAAGTTGCAGAGGGTCTCACTAGGTAGAGAGAAAGAGAGAGAGAGAGAGAGAGAGAGAGAGAGAGAGAGAAAGAGAGAGAGAGAGAGAGAGAGAGAGAGCTGAGGCTGGCTGCGAACCCGGATCCTCCAGTATCCACCTCCCAAAGTACTGGGATTACAAGCGTGCGCCACCACGCCTGGCTCTTATATTATTTTTTGCTGTATAATTCCATTTATTTTAAATGTCCTGAATGGGAAACCCTGTAGAGACAGAAAATAGACCATGATTGCCAGAGACTGGGAGGAGAGGGAATGGGGAGTGACTGGTAATGGACACAGGGATGAGAAAATTTTTTTTCTGAAATTAGATCCTAGTGATGATTGTACAACCTTTTGAGTGCACAAAAAAAGGAAAAACACAGAAGTATATAATTTAAAGGGGTGAATGTTATGTGAATTATATCATGATTTAAATAGTGGATTCTTACTACATATTGCTCAGTCAGTACTAAAAAGAGCCTACTTTTTATAGGCAAAGTTAAATTGTTGCATATTTTATCTATGTTTTTAACAAATTTCAACTTTCTTGTAAAACGCAAAATAAAAATTTTGTTTTGATCCTAAAGATTGAATGCAGGGGTGCTCTACCACTGAGCTACATCCCTGGCCCTATTTATTTATTTATTCATTTATTTATTGTAGTACTGGGGATTAAACCCAGGGGCATTCTCCCTCTGAACTATACCCCCAGCCTATTTATATTATAAGTCAGATTCATGAATTCCTGGAACACATATATCATTATTAGGTGTATATAATTACATTGGCATTACATGGGGAAGTACAATTGTATTATACAATGTTTAATAGTTACAAATATGGATCACAATACATTTCAATTTTAATGCAGAGGACCACAAGTTGTGACTGATAATAGTTTTCTAACTGTATATTACTCTGAAGTATTGGTGTTTTTGTTAAGTGTAATTCATTATGTATCTCCATGTTGTCTGTCTCCTATTGACTGTGAAGTATAGAATCTTTTACACTAATGCTAGGATTAAGAAGAACTCTCTATTAGAGGTATGAACCCGTGCAATTTGGCAATATAAAATAAAACTTATGAAAATGATAAAACATTTACTTTTCTTGTAGACCCTGTGTTTACCTGATGGTAATCAAAGCAATCCATCAAGAAATAAGGAGTAAGTTTATTAAAAGAATGAGTAAGTTTAGCAATATTTTTAAATATAGTAAGTTCCATCTACCAATTTAGACTTCCCTGCATGGTCTGTGTATTAGGTTTTAAAATTTTACTAGCTGATATGTAAATGTGATGAACTCAAATTATGCAGAGTTCAGACAAGGCAAACTGCAAAACCATGAAAGTGAATATGTCTTCGTTTGCATGCCAGCAAAGGAGAATTCAGCTTTCCCTGCCACACCAGGCAGGAAGGACTGTCTATTGTAGAAGGAGACAAAGTACATGGGGAGAGATTATTTTTAGCAGCGTTTTCCATAAATATAGCCTCAAACTCTTCCTTTAGCCTACTGTGCTCCTTTTCTGCTTGACTTTGTCACAGAATGTAAAAGAAAAAAAAACAAAAAACAAAACAAGGACTTAAATGCATCTGCATAAACCACTTGCTGGTAGAGCCTGAGGTCAGGAGATTATAAATCATAGCCAGGATAGTAAGCATGGTTCTCCATCCCCCACAATCAATGAGTTTACTATCAAGCATCAGTAATGGCAGGATTGTTGTTGTAAATTGACCTGATGTCTTCATAGCACTGGTGAACTGCAGCGACCAGGGAAAACATAAAATACACCCTGAGCCCATGGGATTCTCTCTACTCTGGCCATCTCCAGCGTTGCTTTGTTTGGGAAAATTAATTCACTGATATAAAAGTGTGTTCACCCAGGTTCATATAGTGGACAAATGTGAGTTATTGTTCTGGCCTGGGCAGTAACCCATCCATGTAGCACTTGGAAGTCTTCAAACTTTTCAGCATTGTTTATTTGTGCAAGAGAACCAACTTTTCTAACTTTATATTTCTTCATCTAAAGAAGAGAGATAAGAGTGTCATTCTGGGGGATATTGTTGGGGATGATGGTGGTTTTGTTTTTTCATCTCATAGTGGTAAACATGGAAAAGACCAAGCAGGTGAATGAATATGAAGGAAATAGGAGTGGAAGTGCAAATTGAGGCACGTCACAGCATTTCAAATATGGCTGTTTTTACTCTAATAAACTCCATACACTTTGTGACATCCGAGCTCTGCTTTCTGTGGCTCATCTACTCCTGTGTAGACATCTCAGCAAATTCAGCCACATGGCCATGGATCCCAAGATCCCAACCCCGAGGTCCACATGAGGCTCTGCAGACTGATCTCATCTAGTCTCCTTTCTCTTGTTCCTTGCCATGCACTCTCTGTCTGAAAGAACATCAGCCAGAGTTCTCATAGGCTACTGAATGCACTGGCCTCTTGCTTTGCCAGCCTATGGGCCTCCTTCATTGGATGAAGCTCGGCTGAGCTGCCTGGAAAAATACCAAAGTTTAGGAAAATACCAAAATAGGATATTAAGTTCTAAAATTTCCCCTGTAAAATCTAATGAGAATCTAGGTGTGATGGCACACCTCTGTAACTCCAGGTCTTGGGAGGCTGAGAAAGGTGGATCACAAGTTTGAGGATAGCCTCAGCAATGTAGTGAGACTCTTAGCAACCTAGCAATCCCTGTTTCAAAACAAAAATAAAAAGTGCTTGGGGTGTAGCACAGTAGAATGCCCCATGTGTTCAATCTCCAGTACCACAAAGTGAAAAAAATGGAAAAAAACCTAATGAGAATATCATCATTGAAACTGGACTCTCAGAGTAGCAGCAAAATGTAGGAAGTGTTTGAAAATAAGTCTCAACATCATATTTTACTGAGGGATTTATTAAATTGTATTGAAGAACACAGAAGTAGATGTTACTAAATATATAGTTATACCATGTTCTTGAGTAAATAGAATCACTCTTCCAAGGTAGCTTTTGTGTCTATTATAGTTAGATATAGAATGTTCCATGAAGAGCTCATGTATTAATGTTCAGAGTTGATGTAATTAAGTCATGAAGATTGTAATCTCATCTGTAGACTTTTCTAATAACGGATTTACTAGGTGGTGGGTCCCTGGGGTGTGGCCTTGGGACTGTGCTTGTTTTTGAATCCCCTTGCTTTCTGGCTCTCACTTGCTTCTGGATTCCATGATGTGAGAGCAGAGTTTTTGTTCTCTCCCTCTTTCTGCTTCCTGCTACCATACCCTGAGTTCCCATAACCCAGCCTTACGTGGACTGAACCCAGAAATCTCCAAAAACTGTGAGCAAATACATTTTCCTTCTTATATGTTCTGTGGTTAGTTGTTTTGGATTATATCAGTGAGAATGTTCACCAAAACAGAAATTGGTACCAGCGAAGTGGGGTCACTGCTATATCTAAGTCTGTCCATGTGTCTTGTGAGCCTTTGGAATTGATTTGTAAGAGGAAGTTGGAAGGGCGGAATGTGGCTAGAAAGGCAGGTGGTAGACTGTGCTCAGAAGATTTCAGAGGGCAAAGAGGACTCCATAGGAAAACAGAGTAGAGGACCTATGTGCTACATTCTGGCAAAGAACTTACCAGAATCTTGCCTGTGTCCTGAAACTTTGTGTGAGGCAGAATTTAAAGACGATGGACTTGGCTGGGTGTGGTGGAGCATGCTTGTAATCCCAGCACCTAGGAGGCTGAGACTGGAGGATCCAGGTTCTTGGCCAGCCTCATCTACTTAGTGAGGCCCTCCACAACTTAGTGAGACCCTTTTTCATAATAAAGAATAAAAAATAGGGCTGGGGTGGGTATCTTGGAGGTAGAATGTCCCTGGGTTCAATCCCCAGTACTGCAAAAGAAAAAAGAAGTTGATGATGGGCTGATTAAACTGGCAAAGGAAATCTCAAAACAAGCAAAGTATCCAGACTTCATTATGGATAATGATGTCTGTGTACAGCTCACTGTATGCAGTGAAATTTCTGTGCAAATTTAGGAAGCAGAAAGCAAAGCAGAGAGACTTTATAGATTTGTAGTTTGGCCAGAAAGGGATGAGTAAGCTGGCACCCAGACAGATGGTGCTGTGAAAGAAAGTAAGATGGATGAAGGGAGGTCGAATATTTTGCAGAGACACAAAGAAAGGAATGTGGTCAGGGAAGTTCAAGCCCAAGTGTGGAATCATGGAAACAATGACCTAGCAGTGGTGGCTATGATTGAAAAGGGTCTGGTGGCTGCCAAGACTAAAACAGGGCTAGTGGTGGCCATGATTGAGGCAGGCACAGCAGCAGCTATGATTGAAAAGGGTGTGACTACCTTTCCTGGTGGCAATGGATCTCAGTGCTCATGTAATGCTGGCTTTGCTGGAAAAAAGAGGTCATGGAGTCTTCCCCAAGATTCCAAAGGAAGGCCTTGGAAGTCAGGTAACATGTGGCAAGGTTGAACTCCCTGCAAGCAGGCCCAAATGGGGCAATTTTTGAAACCATGAGGGTCAACTTAAGGTTGCAATAAAATGCTCCCAAGATTTAGAAATGCCAGAAACATCAAATGACCATGAGGAAAGGATGCCAGCTGTGAGCCAGGGAGCCAGGCCTTAAGAGTCAGTAGCCACCTATTGGAAGCAGCCAGGCTGCAGGAACAGGCTGCCAAGGCTCTTTTGAGATCACTTCTCACCACCATGTGTCCTGGATGCCAGAAGTGGATCTACAGGAACAAATACTTGCCCTGCCAGATTTCAATATTGTTTTGGTCTAATTCCTTCTTCCTATGGCCCCATTCCTCCCCTTTGTAATGCAAATGTTTACTCTTTGCCATTATATATTGGATGCATGTAACTTTATTTTTATTTTTATTTTATTTTACAGGGGCTCATAATAGTTCACCTTGAGTCTCAGAGGAGACTTTGAACTTTAGGTCTATTGAGTGACGCTGGAAGTGTTAAGACTTTGAGAACTCTTGCAGAGTATTCTGAAATGGGCATGAGCTCTTCAGGGGCTGGGGAAGAATGTTAGAGTTAGATGTGGAATGGCTCCTAAAGAGTTCATAAATTGGTGTTTAGAGTTGATGTAATTGAGTGATAAGGTTTGTAATCCCAGCAGTGGATAAATCCATTGAAATAGATTTTTCTGGGTGGTAGCCTGGGCTGGTAGGGTGTGGTTTTGAGAATATGGGTCCCTGAGGCTGCAGCCTTGGGGATATACATGGCTCCTCCTCCCCTCGCTCTCTCTCTTGCTTCCAGCCTCCATGATGTGAGAGTGAAGCCTGACACTCTCCCTCTCCCTGCATCCTGCTGCGATGCCCTGAGATCTGTGGTCCCCTGCCTCACGTGGACTGAACTCAAAACCTCCAAACTGTGACCAAGTAAATCTTTCTTCCTCTAAAATACATGGTCAGATCTTTGGATTATACTTGTGAAAATGCTGACTAATACACGAACAAAGGTGCCAGTTACCACAATTATTTAACATTTTGATTTTTGAGCCATTTCATAATATAAGGTAACACAAATTAAAAATCATAAATAATTAAAAGAAGTGACACAATCATTTTAAGTAAGTATATAGAGATGACATAATTTCTATGAGCAAAATATAAGAGAATGAGATTAAAACACAGAGCACATGTAATACTTTAGCACATGTGACTTCTAATTCAGACAATGAACAAAAACAATTATTACACTTTGTGCACACAGTAGCCAGACATAAAATGTCTTACCAGATAGGAACATTTAATTCAAATACCAAAATTATATATTCTTCTTTCTCACCAGCTGAGAGTAGCCTCTTCCTGTTGAAGTTTCATCTGAATTTGGGGGGAGCTTCCTTCTCCTGGGGCTTATCACTCTAGCTCTCTGCTGCAATCTTCATGCACAACTGGTTTAATCTTGTAACATTTCAAAATCATAACTTCTTCATCCCCAGAATAGTATTTAACATCTATGAATGTTAAAATGCTAGAAAGAATACAGATTAACCAACCACATAAAATAAATATTACACCTTTCAATTTTTTTGGCTAGCTATTATAGATGCCCACTCTTTATTTCATAGAATCTGTTTATTATTAAATGTCTCCAAAGACACATAGAAAAGATGTGCAGTATACATTTTTAGCGAATATATGAATGAATGAATGAATATCATTAGAAGAATAAGAAAATATATACCAAATACAAACCTTACTGTTTGAAGAGATGTATTTATAAGCCATGAGTAAAGAATTCTTCATATCTAGAAACATATAAGATTCTATCTTACTGAAAATTTAATGACATTGAACACAGGTCACGCATCCATGGTTTCCTTTGTGCATCACAACTCTTGAATCTAATTTTTCTAAACTCCAATTTTATTAGATCACTTTTTATTTCTGCCATACAATGTTAGTATCATATTCATATAACAAAAGATCATGTTAATTTCATGGTGGTCATGCCTAAGTTTCTCTAAATTTCTGCTTCTATGACAACCTGCTTGATTTCTGCCCCAGTAAAACACAATTACATGATAAAGCATAACAAAACGCTTCTCAGCATAGTATTCAATTAAGATTATTCATGGGAGGAGAAAGATGGCAAATTAGAGGTAGTCAGCACTAACCTGCTGCAGCAGGAGTTTGACCCAAACAGGTGTTCAGCTGTGTGATGCTTTAACTGTGTGCCCTGGCTTCTGGTTGGTTGCATGTCCATTTTCATTTGATTCTAGAAATTTTTAATTTCCTCCACCCCCAATTTCTTCAATGACTCACTGCTTGTTCAAAAGAATATATTTCAACTTTCATGTATTTGTATGATTTCTGCAGTTTGTCTTGCAGTTGATTTCTAAATTCACTCCCTTATGGTCTCATAAGAAGCAAGGAATTTTTTTTTAGTTTTTTGGACTTATCAAGATTTGCTTTTTGTCTTTAAATGTGATGTATTTTGGAGGAGACTCATGTGATAATGAGAAGAATGTGTATTCTGCAACTATTGGATAAAAAATTTGTAGATGTTTGTTAAATCCTTTTGGTCTATAGTGTAATTTACTCTAATGTTTTTTTGTTGATGTTTGTCTGGAAGATCTATCTATTGTTGAGTGTTGGGTATTGAATTCACCTTGATTGTACTGGGGCCTATTTTTCCCCTTAAATCCTGTAGAGTTTACTTTATAAATTTGGGTCCCCTGATATTCAACACTTATTTTACATTTGTTATATTTTCTTGATGAGATTGCCACATGTATTAATATGTAGTGACCTTCTTTGTCTCTTCTGACCATTTTTGGCTTGAGTCTATTTTGTTAGATATAAATATAGCTATGCCTACTTGCTTTTGGAGTCCATTTGGCTGGAATATCATTCTCTATCCTTTCATTTTCAGTCTGTGTATATCTTTGCTGGTGAGGTGAGTTTCTTGCAAACAGAAAGTAGTTGGGTCCTTTTTTTTTTTTAGTCAGCTAGTCTGCATCTTTTAATTGGAAATTTCAGATAATTTGCATTCAATGCACTGTTCCAAGGTAAGACTACCAGAGAAGACCATTCAGACCCAAGATAATGCAAATAGAAAGTCTTAATTACCAGCAGCTAGGGCTACACTGAGTATCAAACCCAAGTGCAGTAGCTTGCCATTTTTTAGGGCTCCTTTTATAGAGCAAAACTACAAAGTCACAGGATATAATGGGGGTGAGAAGTACAGATTCTCACAGCAGGTTCCCATAGCATTTTTCCATGGCAGGTTCCTATAGCAGGCATGGGAAGCCCCCAACAGTTTTCCCAGTAGGAGAGCAAGCAAGCATAACAACATACAGAAGCAAAAATAAGCCATTAGCACAATAACACAACAACACAAGTTCCCATAGCACAGTATGTTGTTACCCATTACCCTGCCACCATCCTGGTTTGATTTTTCTGAGGCAATATTCTCTGTCCTAGGGCCAGGTTTGGGGTCATTCTGTCTAACAATATACAGTCACTCTAGCTAACAAGTTATTCTGGCTAACTAGCTCTAACTATGCATCATGACATTCCTCACTGGCTCGACAGGCATGAGTCACATCGTGGACTCTATCAATTGGTAGGGAGGTATAATGATCCCTTAAAACCAAGATCTTTACCACATTTATTCTCTTTCTGACATAAATAGTTAAGCAGTTAATTAAACAGAGGCCAACTGTTAAGTCTAAGAGCAGGAGAATTAGGGGCCCTGTCAAAGCTGTGATCAAGGTAGTAAGCCAAGGGGACCAGGAGAATAGGGACTGGTACCAATTATCTGACTCATGTCTTTTTCTTTCTCTCTCTTTTAGGTTGTTTTGCACTAATGCCAAACTCCCTCTAATCACTGCAGACTGGTTGGCATAAAAACAGCAGATCTCTCCTAAGGCCATGCAGAGTCCACCCTGTTTCATAAGTAGGAGATCTAGCCCTCTACAATATTGGAGTACTACTTCTGCCAGAGAATCTACCTGGGACTCTAGCCTGGAGATAGAATTTTCTAAGTGACCTAGATCTCTGTCTATTTGAGTACGTAATTCTTTAAAGTTTCTAACTCCTACTATCAAGGCTCAGGCTCCTATGGCAACTGAACCAGCTACCCCTGTTCCTACTAGGAGGGGCACTAATATGGGGGCTGCTCTTCGCACTCAAGCTGGCTTAGGGTCCAGGCTAAAATGGGTCCTCCCTTTGTCCCCATTGTAAAGCAGCACTTGTGGTACAAGGTATACTAAGACACAAAGACTATCTCTATTAAATTGGTCATAGAGGGCACACTTAGGTAGCCCAATGGTGCAGGCAGGCCACGTAGTTTCAGAGGCTCTAAAGATAACACGTGAGTCAGTGCTCACATTGGTATAGAAACTGTTACTGCAGATCTCTTTATAGGGGGAGCTTCCTAGGTCATAGCTGGACAATATGAAACAGGTCACCTGTCCTTGGAGATTCCCTAGAGTAATCCGAGGATGATTCCAGTTACATTTGGTATCATCCGATGAATGGAGAAGGGTGATTTGACACAATGCCTATGAAGTAGGGTGGGCTAGGATCTAGGAATAACCAACAGTCTTGGCCCAACTCTGCCATAGGGTGATTAAGTAACTTGTGTACTTTTGTTAAGGTTTCCATTATGGTGGGGGCTGTCTCAGGATTTGGGTCTACACTTGTACCTGTAGGAGACATCACAGAGAGATTTGTGGGGCTTTTCTGGGTATGGGGCTTTGGTACTGGCAGGTAAAGATTTTGATTAGGCCCAATGGGATGTGGAGTCTTAGGTGGATATATCTTTTGGATAGTGAATTCATCACCAGGGTCCTCTCTATTGACATATAGTCTAATTCCCCAGGTCCTGCCCATCTTCTAATAGTGGTGACCACTTGAAGTCCAGCCCAAAACCCAGATTGTGAGAGACTTACAGTTTCCTGATGAACATTTGTCTGGTGGAGGGTCTCTGTCTACCTTCATGTAGGGGTCATTATGTCTCCAAGAGGCCTCAGTTATACATTCCCAGTCAGTACAATGATATTGGCCCTGAGTGCTACAGTTAGCCTCTCCATTTATTAGACAAATGTAATAGACCAGGAGAATAGGGAGGGGTACCAATTCTTTTTTCTATGCTTTCAGTCCCACACCCTTGGAACTGAATTCCTCTCTTTCCACCCAGGACCCAATCTCCTTGCTATGATATAAGGGAGCAGAGGTCCACCTTAAAAATAGGCTGGTCTTTAGTGGTGATGTTTGCTATTGGGGTCCCATCTCCAGGTTTTCTGATCTCCCAGACCCAGGGCATAGGACTATTGAAGGCCTACTCCCCCCAGGAAACAGCAACCATAGGAGACTGAGGGTCATCAAGGGACCCATTTGAGTCTTA
Source organism: Glis glis (assembly GCA_004027185.1). Classification (NCBI taxonomy): domain Eukaryota; kingdom Metazoa; phylum Chordata; class Mammalia; order Rodentia; family Gliridae; genus Glis; species Glis glis. The sequence continues at coordinate 21,134 of PVJS01021849.1, forward strand.
TCTTTAGTGGGTCTGAGGTCCTGGTGACAGTCCATTTTTCTTTTTCCTCTGTAGCCTTTTTTATCTGAGTATGATGGATCCAGGAGGAGGCTGCAGCCACTTACCACGGTTGGAGTGGTGAGGACTACAGGATACAGGCCCTTCCATGTTGGCTCCAGGGTCTGAACTGGATTTCTTTTGACCCATACCAGATCACTGGGCTGGAACTGGTGGGCTGGCTCCGAGGCAGGTTGGGGATCAGTTTTTCGGACCGTGTGGTGGATGGTCTCCTGGGTTCTTTGTAGAGCCTGTAATGACTTGAGAAGGGAGTGATTAGTTATCTCTTCCTTATGCGTCCTTAGTTTGGGAAGGATGGGTGGTGATCTCCTGAACATAATTTCATAAGTAGTGAAACCCTCCCGGTAGGGGGTGCACCTGGCCCTAAGGAGGGCAAAGGGAAGGAGGTTGGCCCAACTTTCGCCTGTTTCTATGACCAATTTGGTCAGACTTTCCTTTAAAGTTCTATTCATTATTTCTACCTGACCTGAACTCTGTGGTCTATAGGCACAATGTAATTTCCAATTAATATTTGATGCCTTTGCCAAACTTTGAGAGATTTTTGCAGTGAAGGCTGGGCCATTGTCGGACCCCAGGGTGAGGGGCAGGCTGAATCTAGGGACTAATTCCTAGAGTAGTTTCTTAGTCACTATGGAGGCTGTCCCAGTCAGGGTAGGAAAGGCTTCTACTCATCCAGAAAATGTGTCCACAAATACCAAGAGGTACTTATACCCCAAACAGTCAATTTTAAGTTGTCCCACTGGTTCTAGGGCATCACTCTGCCTTTTTTCCTTTATCTCGGCCCACAGTACCCGGTTCTGGCACTCCAGCTCCTTGTGTGTTTTTTTTTTCCTCCCATAGGTCGTGCATCAGGAACAGGGCTCATGCCTTGTGTTTTTGTCCCTTGGCCTTCATCTGCTTTTGTTTCTCCACAGCCTGCAGCATTGCTGCCTTCCAAAGGGTTTATGAGCTGCTGCTGTTGTTCCAGGTCTGTGGTGATGTCATTCAGCACCACCCCCATGCTAGACGTTCTGCTGCCTCAGTCTTTTTTTGGCCAGGCACTGGGCCAGGGCCTCAGCTTTGTGGGCTGCTTGCTCCCTGGTGGTTGCTTTCTCCTCTATCTGCCCCCCACAGACTTGTTGACTTGGCTTTCATGGCTCCTTGCCAAGCCAGATGGCTTTTGTGCTCAGCCTCACTTGATGCCCTGGACATGCTCTTGAGTTTTGCCTGGGCTTGCTGCAGCTTTTTTTGCAGTCTTCATTCGGGCTTGCTCCCCATCGCCAGCCTGGCCCAGGTGGTGCCTCCTTTCCTCCCCTAAGGCCTGGCTGTGGCACTGCCTTAGGGGCCTCAAATTATGGGGGAGGTCCCACCCCAACAACAGGATGGGCAATCCAGTATAACAAGGAAGGAGTGAGTCACAGTACCTTGGCCCAAGTCCACTGTCCGGATGTAGTCTGAGAATAGGAGTCAGTTTCCCTGGATAGACGCTCGCTGGGGATTGATGGGTCTTAGAGGCTTCTTGAGCACTGAATAGGCTGCTGCAGTATCTATAAGGAACTCTCAACAGGTTTGCCCCCAATCTTTACTGCTACCATGGGTTCCTGGGGGCTTAGTAGAATGGAGCCCCAGCCCTGTCACTTTTCCCCAGCTTTCTTTTTCTGGTTTGGACATTTATTTTTTAATGTCCATTTTGTTTACAATAGGCACATTAATCCTTCTTCAGCCTCTGGTCCTTTTCTGGTTGCCTCTGGCCTTTACCCCTGGACTGTCTATTGTCTGTTTCCCTGAGAGCCTCTACTACCGCCCTAGTTAGCTTTTAACAACTGTGACCTATTTATGACCTCAAATTCCTCTAACTTTTGTAATTTCCTTCTAACGTCTGGGGCCGACTGTGTGACAAAGGCGATATTTATTACCTCACTTACCTTGGACAAATTTGTAGGCCTCCTGGCAGCAGCTGCCTTTATCCCCCCATAAGGGTTTGGCAAAAGTTGTCCAGACTCTTCTTACCTCAGTCAGAATTAGGGTCCCAGTTGGGTCTCTCAGAGGGGAAGATTCACTCTATTCAGTTGTCGCTATCAGGAAGGGATGTGGAACCTGAACCGATAGCGTGTTTTTTTCCTTTCCACCTTAATTTGGTCCCTTTCTTCCGCTTGTGAAAAAGGTGGCTTGGAGCTGTTGGCAATATTCCCGGGTTGGCTGGTGAGTATAAAAAACAGTCTCGAGAAGATTAATTAGTGCCCGCGGCTTTTTAGAAAAAGGAGGATTTTGAGTTCTCTAATTATAAGGATCAGTGGTGGAGAAAGGGACATAAATCATAAATGGGCATGGGTTTCTGTCTTTTCACTTGAGCTGCCCCCATCAGTGGGGCCTCCCTAAAAGGGAGGAGAGGTGCTGTTTCAGCTTCCTTGAATGCCCGTCTCGCCTCCCCACACATAGATCTGCTCCGTGTATGGGGAGGAGAGAGGTGCCCCAAAGTAGAGGAGACTAAGTCTTCCTTCTGAGTTTTGCTGTTCCTCCACTGGGGACTGGCCTGGACCGGTCAGTCATGTAGGGTGGGGAAGATCATTCTCCTCCAGCTGAGAGGGGCGGTGTTACTTTTGATTTCTCACCTGCTGCTGGCCCCACCACAAGAACTCAAAATCCCAGAGAGAGAGCGAGCACAGGTTTTAAGCATCTCTTTTATCAGCTTTTATTTCTAAGGAAAAGGATTTCTGTCAAACACTTTTAATCCCTATGAGTGGCTTCATACATGCCATTGTACACGGCTCCTTTTTAGAGAACTCCACAAAAAGTCTTGAGAAAAATGAATGAATTAGAAGATTCATCTGAGACAAACAACAGGTTTTGTCTATAGAGACACTAATGTGTCCTCTGAGGCCAGAGGCATGCAAGTGCTCCCAGGCCCGGTCCATTAAATGCATTGCTCAAGTAATCGGGATGAACCAAAATGGCTTTTGCTCCATTTGTTTGAAAAAATTACAACTGGCTTCCAAAACATGCTTAAAACTGCTGTCACCCGTCATGTCCCAAGTCCTGGCAGTGTCGACAGTGACCAAGACAGAGGTGGTAGCAGCAGTCAGCAGGTGATTTATCCCCTAGGCTGGCTGCAACATCTGCTGCAAGGAAGCCTGTGGTTCTCAGTGTAGGAACACTGAGTGGCAGAAACAAAGAGAGCAACTGGTTTGTTCCTTAGGTATTAATCTTAGTAGTGAGTGTCTCCTTCCTTATATATTAGTCTCCCTAGTTACTAGTAACTGTTGCAGGTTAATCCATCAGTTAAGAGACTCAAATAAGCATGAATTAAATTTAAACAAATATGAAACCAAGGAAGGCTATGAATTAAGTAAAACTTTTAACACTTTGGGTGAAGTGGAAGCCAAAGTGTCAAAACCAACAGGATTTGGAAAGTGGTCCAGGGTGGGGGTACTGGATTAGAGACAGCCAGTGGTCAATGTAAGGAAACTGGTCTGGGTGCCTGGGATTTCCAGTAACCACTCTCCAGATGGCATGGGCCATCTGAACATTTAGAGTTTCCTCATTGGGCCACCCAACATCAAATGCTGGCCATTCCTGTTCACAAAAAGTCCTAAGTTTTCCTGGGGAGAAAGAAATACCATATTCAGCTTCCTGTACAAATCCATCTTTAAAATTGTTAAGCATACTTTTCAGAGGAGTCTTAGGACTACTTGCTCCTCCTCCCATACCGTGACAAAGAAACCAACCGAACAAATCCAACACAGAGACAAACCAACACAGAGACAGACAGGGACAAACCGACACAGAGACAGACAGGGACAAACCGACACAGAGACAGACAGGGACAAACAGACACAGAGACAGACAGGGACAAACCAACAAAGATACTGAGACAAACCAGCACAGAGACAGACAGGGACAAACCGACACAGAGGCAGAGACAAACCAACACAGAGACAGACAGGGACAAACCGACACAGAGACAGACAGGGACCAATACAGAGACAGAGACAAACTGGCACAGAGAGACAAACAGGGACAAACCAACACAGAGACCGAAACAAACTGGCACAGAGACAAGACAGGCGCAAACCGACACAGAGGCAGAGACAAACTGGCACAGAGACAGACAGGGACAAAACTAACACACACTGGCCACCAAGCATTCACACACCAGATCCAGACTGAAACACAGAGGACTGGTGATGTCTCACATGGTGCCCTGGACACCAGATTAACGGCCGTGTCCGGCCTCTCCCAAGTGTCCTTACTGAAGGTGCCACAGACAGACTTACCTCCAGAGGATTCCAGAACCAGTCAACTTTCTTTAGTTCAACAAAAGATTTTGGAATTGGGGTAGAATGCCAGGGCCACTGGAGAGCAGAAGCTGATAGGGAAAACTAGAGTTTTTGGGGCCCTGGAACATCTCAGGTGGCACCTCCCCTAGAAACTACCCAAATGGAGTCTGCCTCCACCCTGACGGGAAGCCAAAACACCCCACAGGTTTAGGGTCTGGTTCTCTGGAGATCTCACTGGGGCCTCCAAAAACCAGCTAACCAAGGTAAGACCACCAGAGAAGACCACTCAGACCCAAGACAATGTCAATAGAAAGTCTTAATTACCAGGAGCCGAGACTACACCAAGTATCAAATCCAAGTGCAGTAGCTTGCCGTGTTTTAGGGCTCCTTCTATAGAGCAAAACTACAAAGCCACAAGCTATAAGGGGGGGGTGAGAAATACAGGTTCTCACAACAGGGTCCCATAGCAAGTTCTCATGGCACGTTCCCATAGCAGGGGTGGGAAGCCCTCAACAGTTTTCCCAGCAGTAGAGCAAGCAAGCATAACAAACATACAGAAGCAAAAACACGTCATTAGCACAATAACACAACAACACAATAAGTTCCCATAGCACAATATGTTGTTACCCATTACCCTGCCAACATCCTGGTTTGATTTGTCTGAGGCGAACTTCCCTGTTCTAGGGCCAGGTTTGGGTCATTCTGCATAACAATATGGAGTCACTCTAGCTAACTCTGGCTAACTAGCTCTCAATACGCATGATCACAGCACCAATAAAAAGAATAAAGGATATAATCATATAATTGAAAGGGGCAAGTTTATAGCTATAAATGCCTACATTGGAAAAGCAGAGATTTTAAAAAAATAACATAATGATACATCTGAAGGCCTTAGCAAAACAAGAAAAAATGAGACCCCAAATCAGTAGAAGGACAGAAATAATAAAGATTGGATCAGAAATAAATGAAATAGAGACTAAAGGAAAAATTCAAGGGATCAGTGAAAGCAAGAGTTGTTCTTTTTTAAAAAAGAAAAAATCTGCAAACTCTTGCATAAACTAACCAAAAGAAAGAGAAAAATGAAGGCCAGGCATGGTGGTGCACGCTTGTAATCCCAGTACTTGGTAGGCTGAGACAGGAGGATCTGGGTTCGCGATCAGCCTCAGCTACTTAGTGAGGCCCTCTGCAACTTAGTGAGACTATGTTTCAAAATAAAGAATAAAAAATAGGGCTGGGGGTGGAGCTTGGAGGTAGAATGCCTCTAAGTTCAATCCCCAGTACAGCAAAAAAAAAAAAAAAGAAAGCAAGAGAAAAATGACCCAAATAAATAAATAAATAAATAAATAAATAAATAAAATTAAAAACAAAATGGAGATATTACCACAGATACCACTGAGGTCTAGAGGATCATTAAGGAAATATTTTGAAAAATTATATGCCAATAAATTGAAAAATCTAAAGGAAATGGACAAAATTCTGGAGACACATGACCTACCAAAATTGAACCAAAAGGATATGAAAGCCTAAATATAGACCAGTAACAATCAGTGAAAATGAAGCAGGAATGAAAAATCTCCCAACAAAGAAAAGTCCAGGATTGGATGGATTCACAGCTGAATTTTATTAAAAATTTAAAGAACAATTATTCAATAAAATAGAAAAGGAAGTAACTCTTTCAAACCCATTCTAGGAAGTCAGCATTACCCCGCTACCAAAACCTGATAAAGGCAGAACAAAAAAAAAAAAAAAAGAAAAAGAAAACTATAGACCAATATCCTTGATGAACATAGATGCAAAAATCCTCAATAGGATACATGTAGATCAAATTCAGCATCACATTAGAAAAGATCATGCTCTATAATCAAGTTGGTTTCATTCCAGGGATGCAGGTTTTGTTCAGCATTTGCAAATCAGTAAGTGAAATGCACTACATAAATAGAATCAAGGATAAAAATCACATTACCATCTCAATAGATGCAGAAAAGTTTGCAACAAAATTCAGCATCCCTTCATCATAAAAACCCTAAATAAACTAGGTACAGGAGGACCATACCTCAACTTAATAAAGGCTATGCATAAAAAACAGATTGTCAAGATCATACTGAATGGGGAAAAAGTGGAATAATTTCCTCTTAAATCTGTAATGAGACACAGGTGTCCACTCTCAACACTCTTATTCAACACAGTACTGGAAACTTTAGCCAGAGCAATCAGGCAAGAGAAAGAAATAAAAGACATACAAATAGGAAAGGAAGTAATCAAATTATCCTTGTTTCCAGATTATATGATGCTATACCTGGAGAATCCTAGAGAATTCACCAGAAATCTCTTAGAACTGATAAACAAATTCAGCAAAGTAACAAAATATAAAACTAATATGTAAAACGTAGTAGCTTTCCTATACAGCAGCAATGAACTTGCTGAGAAAGAAATCAGGAAAATGATTCTATCCATGATAGCTTCCAAAAAATACCTAGGAATAAACCTAACCAAGGAGCTGAAAGACTGAACAATGTAAGTTATAAGCCACTGAAGAAAGAAATTGAAAACACTAGAAGATGGAATGACATCCCATGTTCATAGATTGGAAGAATCATGTCATTTGCAGGAAAATGGATGGAGCTGATGTAATGAATGGATCATCATGTTAAGTGTTCCGAAAGCTAATAAATTTGAAACTAACAATAGGCATGATAATTGGAATGAAACAGGCTAATCAGTCTGAGGATTTGAAATCATGCATTCAGAGAATCTGATTTTCTTTGTTATTCTAATATACATTTATTAGCACATTGTAATTCTATGTAATAATGAGGCTCAGAGTGACAGAAACATACACGCACACAGCACTTCTAGTGTTTCAACAGTCCTACTTTATTCTTCATTTCTAATCTAAAATTTTAGGCACACCTTTTACATTACATTTACTTTTATTTGCATAATATTATAAAGTTCCATTTTTAATAACTATGTCTTATATGCATGCATATACACATGTATCTTATTAGAGGTTTCTCATTTTAAAGTCTGAAAAAGACTAACGATTGACTAAAAGTTCATAATATTTATGATTATAGCAATTTCTTATCTTTATATGTTTGTGTTGATAACCTCTTGTGTAAAAGTAAAATAATATACATACTTATAAATTTACTGCTAAGTTTGTAATGTGTTTGGTTAAGGGTTATATTAAATGTATATTTGTAAAATTCACAGTTACATACAATGGAAGAACATTAGGAAAGTATGAATTTACTATGTACAAGAATTTCTTCCTTAAGAATATACATGATGATCCTTGAAATGAATTAGGGACCAGATGGTCCCACATCTTTGGAACCTGCACCTCAGCCACCCCAACACCGAAAGGGAGACCTGTCTCAACTTACTGTCTCCCAGAATCAGGGCACACGAGTGGCCTGAAGGAAAAGCTAGTATAATAGCCAAGTCAATAGGAAAGATCAGATTTTGCTGCTGCAATTCAAAACTAGAAATTCGCATGACAAGACAAAGGAAGAAAATGATATGCACCAGGAGGAAGGCGACCATCGTCTGCAAGGCTTTTACGTTGGTCCTGGTGCTGGCGTCTCTGGATCCTGGGTCGCTGTGCTGCATCCTCCTGTGGTGTCTCCACAGGGAGAAGATGAGCAGAAGAACAGCAATCAGGGACATGGAAAAGGGGAGAAGGATGAAAGCAAGATCGGTGAGTAAAAGAGCTCTGGCACATTGTACCAAGTCTCTCAACATCAAACTGTTAGACATGTTTCCTTTGGATTCATCAATCCAGACATCAATCTGTGTGTTCGTAAGTATAATATTTAAACACAGAAGGACCAGAGACACCAGCAGTGTCACTGAAGCCACCTCTTTCACCCTCCACTTCAGGTAGAGAAAAGTAGAGTTTGAATAATTGGCTATCTTCAAAAAATAAAAGATGCTGAGGTTTGTAGAAAGCCAGAGGTTAAAATGGTTGGCCACTATCCAGGAAATATTAATCATTCTCACCATTTCTACATTCATCAACAAACCTGGGTAAAACACAATTACCAACACGCTGCTGGATATTACTGAAAGCAGACCAATTCTGGAGAAGGCCAGAGCAGTGAGGAGTCGATCGGCTGGGGAGATCTTCCTTCTCCTGACCCAGTCCATGCCGTTCACCAGTGCGATGAATCCATTTCCTAAAATTCCAATCATGAATTCCACGCTTATGATGGTTATAAAGACACTCTCCATGAAAGCACCCATTGTCTGTTGTAGAAGGTCCCAAAGTCTAGTACCACTGCCAAAGATTTGTTTATACTTTCATTTAAAATGCAATGTACATTTGATGATTGGAACATCAAAAATATTCTCCCTTTGAGAACTCCCATATACAATGACAAAGCAACAGGTGTCCAGATTGACTAACGACTGGATTCATTGTTGTCTTCATGAAAACCTTTTGTTTTCCTGGACTGCCCAGCGGAGGTTCACCTGGACATTGTGCAGCTCACACACACTAGCCCGGAGTCTCTTGGAGCTGATGGTGAAGGAAATGATTCTTTTCTACTGACATGCAAATGAAGACACATTTATTTGCATCGTTTTGGTTTGGGGACTTATCTACATATTTCATCTGGCAAAATGAGTTCTGAACAAGTAATATCACAAAATCTAGCACATGTAAAAGGCACATGAGCTGGTAAACAGAATATCCTAAGCACGGGGAATTATCGCCATTTCAAAGTTAGGTGTATACAGGAACCTATGCAGATGTTCACCAAGACTCCTAATACAAACTCTCAGAATTACCTAATCTCTTGGAGGTCACCATTCCTACAGTGCTGAGAATAAGACTTATCTATAATTTTACTTTTTGTAAGTGCATGCATATACACATGCATATGCACACATTTATTTGAATTAATTACTTTCTCTTTCCACTCCATTAATTAAGGTTTTCCACTGAATCCACATTTGATGTATGTCTTGCTCATGCTTTGCTCTGTGATAGTTGTTAAGTCATTCTTTTAAACATGCTTTCAGAGCCGGGTGTGGTTGCATACACTTGTAACCCTAGTACTTGGGAGGCTGAGACAGGAAGATCTCAGGTTTTTTCACAGAATAAATTGTGAAGTATTGGGCTTAGTTCTTCTGTAAAGGTTTTGTAGAATTCTGCTGGAAATCTGCCTGGACCTGGGATTTTTTTTGATGGCAGACTTTTTATTGCTGTTTCTATCTCTTTGCTTGCTATTGGTTGGTTTAGGTTTTCTATATCCTTTTGGTTCAATTTAGGTAGGTTGTATGTGTCTATAAATCTGTTGATTTCTTGCATGTTTTCTAGTTTATTAGAATATAAGTTTTCAAAATAGTTTCTGATGGTCCTTTGAATTTTCCCACTGTAATGCGGATATCTTCTTTTTTATTTTTGATTTTAATAATTTGGGTTGATTCTCTCTCTCTTTTGGTTGGGTTGGGTATGTTTTTGTCAATGTTGTTAATCTTTTCAAAGAACCAGCTTTTTGTTGATCCTTTGTATTGTTTTTTTATTCTCTATTTCATTGATTTCTGCTCTGATTTTAATTATCTCCTGCCTTCTACTGGCTTTATGATTATACTGTTCCTTTTTTTCTATGTCCTTGAGATGTGTCATTAGGTTGTTTATTTGGTGACCTTCTTTTTTTCTTTTTTTTTTTTTTTTTT
>PVJS01021850.1:9699-31228 GCA_004027185.1 Glis glis
GGATTGAACCCAGGGGCATTCTACCTCCGTGCTACACCCCCGGCCCTATATTTTTTTTTTATTTTTTTATTTTTATTTTTTATTTTTTGCGGTACCGGGGATTGAACGCAGAGGCGTTCTACCTCCGCGCTACGCCCCCGGCCCTATTTTTTTTTTATGCTTTATTTTGAAACCGGGTCTCATGAGGTTGCGGAGGGCCTCACTAAGGAGAGAGACAGAGAGACAGAGAGACAGAGAGACAGAGACAGAGCGAGAGCTGAGGCTGGCCGCGAACCCGGATCCTCCGGTCTCCGCCTCCCAAAGTACTGGGATTACAAGCGTGCGCCACCACGCCCGGCCCTATATTTTTATACTTTATTTTGAAACCGGGTCTCACGAAGTTGCGGAGGGCCTCACTAAGTAGAGAGAGAGAGAGAGAGAGAGAGCTGAGGCTAGCCATGAACCTGTATCCTCCAGTCTCCGCCTCCCAAAGTACTGGGATTACAAGCGTGTGCCACCATGTCCGGCTCTCATGTAGAGTTTCTTAATGCTAAATGTTGTCCCCCTCCCCCCAAAAGAACCAAACTCAGTGGAAAACTCTCACTTTGCATAGCTATATTGTGCTTATGAAAGCATTCCAGCTTCTATCTAAAACATTTCTTGGCTCTGCAGGGATTAGCAGGGTAGAAGGGAGTTGAAGCCACCTGGTGCTGTCTTGTCCACACTTTAGCTGGTGGCTAAAAAGACACAGAGAGAGCTTAAAAGTTCAGCATTGGCCAAAGCCAAGTTAGAAGGTCTGGAGCTGCGTGTTCCCTGTAGAGGGCTGGAAGGTGGTTCTGGTCATATTCACTGGTCTGAGTCCAGGCTACGGTGATGGTTACAAGTGAATCAAACCATCTCAGGCTTAATACAGGTCACAGAGGGAGTAGACAGCTTTGAAATCAATGCAGATTGAGTTTCTTTGCTTGATTTTCCACAGCTGGGTTGGATATGTATGAGGAAGTGTAATTTGTCATTTTTCCTTATTTCTCTCCTAGGTTTTTCTTAGATTTCTTTTGTGGACAAAAAAGATAACAGTTTCCCACCATGCTGGCAGCAGCATGAGGCCTTCACCAGAAGCTAAAAAATTGCTCCTGGATTTCCTAGCCTCCAGAACCATAAATCCAAAGAAACCTTTTTTCTTTATAAATTACCCAGTACTGGCTATTCTGTTATAGCAACAGAAAATGGTCTAAGACACCACCCCACAGTCTTCCAATGGTAGGAGTTGTGTATCGCGAATACAGCCACTTATATTAGAATTACATAGCATTTACATGATCTCAGTCCTCACACCAGGCTACCTCTATATTATAAGTGAAGAAACTGAGGGGAGGTGAGGTCAAAAGACTTGATGTCACACAGCCTGTGTGTGGTTTGACAGAGGTCTCCATGTGCAAATGACTGAGCTCTTTGATGTTCACTGTGAAACCATCTGTGATGAGGGTTATTTTATCAGTTTTATGGATACAATGGTATGAAAGAAGGAGCTCATGGACTGATGTGAGATAGACTTGGGTTCAGGCTTTGCTCATTCGCGTGTGAACCTTTTCAAATTCCCTCACTTATGTGAACATTATCTTGTATTTCTATTTGTGAAATTGCAGTGAGACTATCTTCTTTCTAGGGCCAACAGGAGGGTCATGGTGACTGAATAATGACCCACTAAGATATCTGCATCCTAAAGCATGGGACTTGTGAATATTTCCTTGTGTAACCAAAGGGACTTTATGGATGTGACTAAGTTAAGGCCTTTGACAAGGGGAAATTATTCTGGATGTAATTACAAGTGTAGTCATTAGAGGAAGACAGAAATAGATTTAACTATAGAGGAGAAAAAGGCAGTGTGACAGGGAACATAGATTGGAGTGATGTGGCCACAAGCCAAGGAATGCCAGCATTCACTGGAAACTGAAGGAGGAAAGGGAAAGATTCTTCCCTGAACTTCTAGAAAGACCAGCCCTTCTGACACCTTGATCTTAGCCACTAAAACTCACTTCAGACTTCTGGCCTCCAGAACTACAAGGACATAAACTTCTGTTGTTTTTAAGCCAATAATTTGTAGTAATTTGTTAGAGCTGCAATAGGAATTGAATCCAAGGACAGCATCTCTGGGATAATTTTCTCTGTCTTGTGCATAACAGGGCCTTAGAAATGGCAACGTTCGTGTTGTCGGAGAGATTATTGGGGAGAAATGGTATTCATTTCCTTTGAAAATTGGAACTATATTTCCATAGACATATAGTTTCATGATGCAAAACTATATCTGTAGATTTCCAAATACCTTTTTGTTGCAGCTCCTTTAAGATGACTTTGTAGGTGTGGGCTAGAAGACAGAGAAGAAAGAGGAAATTAGAAGGAATTGGAACCTTCACCATTAACCTGACGGTTTTGAAGTGGCCTATTGACATGGGAGTTTCACAATGATAACTGCTCAGTTCTGCAGTGCACAGTGAGCAGTGAATCTGGACCTGCACGTTTCATCCTTATCCCTCCAGGGTGAGTCCAACCCCAGCAAGTGTCAGGCTTATCTGATAGTTGCTCATCTATAACTTGGAAGGTTCATCTTCAGCACGCTTTGTCAAGTTGAAGACAGCCAAGTGATAATTATGCTCAAGCTAGAGATAAGAGAAAGAGCCTCAGAATGGCCACCTGCCTCACCCACATGCTGTGGACTTTGGTGAAACCAAGACCAGAATCCAGGCCACTCACTTCTGACACGTGGGGGATGGAACCTATCTAGAGCACTTGTAAGTCCCACACAATCCAGGCAAATTTATTGCTTTAAAAATACTTCACTTTGATCAGGCTGCTTCTACTTAGATAAGAAAGACATAAAAAGAGATCTGAAAGGAGCGAGGGAGCCCACGCCAGGCTGCTCACTCCCTTGGCGCTTCTGTGAGGAGTCCACAGTCTGCTCTCTCTATTTGGCCTCCCTCTGGCTTCTCTTGTGTTCATGATCTCATCAGACGTGGTTAGGGCCTCTGGGGATGGAAGGAACCCCTTACTGAGACAGCACACAAGGTTTTCAGACCCTGTGTTGGAGAATTGCCTCTGAAGGGGAAAGTTCAAAGGCTTTCTAAATTCTTGGGAACACCTGTCCAGGCCAGGATTGGACTTGACTTGCAGACAGCATACGGGGAGCGCTCTTAAGTGAGTATAGAGAGATGACTCACTGCTTTATAAGGAAATGATGGTGAAGCCTTGACAATCCCCATGGATAGGCGGGGGTGGGGGCCAGGATGAATCAGTGAGACAGCTGCATTGGAGAAGACCATCCAAAGGGGGCTTACGGTGCATTAAATTCTGCCAAGGCTCAGCTAAGCGAGTAAAGTGTTGCCAAGGAGAGATCCTCTCAGATTTTGATTTAAAGAGCTGAAATCAGTAGTACATGGTTGCTTTTGAAGAAACTGGGTGCACGTTGGCTCTTTAGCAAGTTGTAGTCTTATCTGATGGATAACCTAATAAGCATCACATGTGAAATTGCCCTTACTTGACCAGAATTGACCTACAAAAATAATACTTTTATATATTTAAACTTATACATTCCAAGCTTTATCATCAAAGGTGTGACAAAGACACATTTTAGACTGGACTTTGGCTAAATTTAAAAAGGTTTTGCCCACTTTTACCTTTGCAATGGAAAGCCAGGTTGCTGTAGGAGAGGGTCATTTTGAAGGGCAGTGAGATACCCCAGTCCTTATAGTCTTGAGAGTCATGCATGGATGGATTATTTTTTTCCTCCATCTGTATATACTCTACTGATATCAAAGCTATATGTAGATCCTAGCTAGAGCAGGAAGACACCTGGGGTGGTTTGGATGAGCGTCTCCCCAAAGTCCATATGTAAAAGTTTCTTCCTCAGGCTAGTAGGACTAGTAGGTACTGTGGAGCTTTAAAAGGTGGAACCTTCTGGGAGGTCCTTAGGTTATTGGGGTGTGCCCTCAAAAGGGATTGTGGGAACCTTGGTCTGTTTCTCTTTATATGCTTCCTGGCTCAAAATGTGTGTGCTCACTCTGACATACTCTGACATGCATCCCTGCTGTATTGGTTTCAGTTTTGAATGTCCCCCTAGCCCTCATGGAAATAAGGCAGCAATGTTGGAAGTGGGGCTTGGTTGCTAAGGGGGGATTCTGGGGTGTGTGGTGTTGGGGATTTTATAAGGTCCTTCCCACCACCCCCTGCTCTCTTTCTTGCTGCTGGCCTCTGCAGTGTGAGAGCAGAGCATCTGCTCTCTCCCCTCTTTGCTTCCTGCTGCCATGCCCTGAGCTCTGCAGACCTAGCCTGACATGAACTGACTCTCTGAAATCTCCTAACTGTGAGCAAATAAATCTTCCTTCCTTTAAGTTATGTGGTCAGTTGTTTTGGATTACAGCGGTAAGAATGCTCACCGACATACCTGCCATGATATGCTGCCCTAGCCAGAGGCCCAAACCAATGGGATTGCCCTATCTTGAACCTGAACCTCCAGAATTGTGAGCCAAAATAAACCTCTGTTTAGTCCAAAGTAGCCCATGTCAGGTATTTTGTTACAGTGATGTGAAGCTGACTAATACAACACCCAACCAAGGAGACATCACAAGCGAATACTGAGTATTAGAGTACAGATTTAGGCCCTAAGAGAGCTACAGAGATGAGCAGGGAACATGGGTAGAAGGCATGATGTCTTTGAGCCCTCACCTGGGTAAATGTATGAATATATGTTTGCTTTATAAAGGAACCCTCATAGGGGAAAGGAGTTTTAATCTGTCATTTCTGCCACTGGGACACCCTGTAAATTGTATTGCTAATTTTTAATAAGCATTTATTATGTGATAGATATCATTCTTAGAACTTTACTTATATCAACCTTATTTAATCTTTATGAGAATTCTATCAATAGTTACTATTCTTAGTCCCCAACAGAGGCATGGTAAAGAGAAGTCACTTATCAAGAATAAGTAACTGGTATCATGTATAGGGTTAGGACACCAAACTCTTTCCATCTGGTACAGGATCCTCCTTATTAAATTTTCCTAAAGAAGATGTTTTACTGCTTTGCTTTCTTTCCTGAAGAAAGGAAGTGGGGAAGAAGCAAGGAAAGGGCGTAGTAATACTTTCATTCACCAGTTCTTTCGCTCAACCATTTCTTCATTCCATATATATTGATGGGATTCACAGGCCCTGGAACAGTAGACTTTGGGAACATTGCTGTGAACACTACAGATGCAGCCCCTTTCTTCTTGAGCTTACTTCAAGGGCAGTGTCTGTCCACCAGAGCTGATTTTGCCCTCCAAGTGATATTTGGTAATATGTGGAGATATTTTAGCCATCACCATTGAGGTTGCTACTGGCATCCAGTGTGAAGCCACTGGGATGCTGCTAAAAATCTTTAATGCACAGGAGGCTCTCCCACAACAAAAGATTATTTTGTCCCAACTGTCAATAGTGCTGAATTTGAATAATGCTAATTGAGTGGGTATGTAGGAATGTGAGAATCATGACCAATATCTAACACATGATATTAGAAAGACCATAATTTGAATCCCCAAACCAACTATAATATTCAAGATCTTGAGCAAAACCAACCCAGCAATTGAGCAATGTTTGTGAGGAGTTGTAGGTTTTGTGAAAAGTGGGATAGACACTTTCTTCCAATACAGTGCCCCAGGAGGTGAGGGGACCTCATCTAGTTATGGCTATGGGACGTATCCAGCTACTGTGCCCTGAGTGGGCTCCCCAGTGTTGCCAAATCCTAGCACCATAGTTGGGTATAGAAGGAGCAGAGCTATTGACTTCTAGGAGTGCAGGCCCAGACAATAAAGATGTCTGCCATGGCCAGGAAGGACTGAGGCATGTAGCTGGTTTGTAAATGTCATGGACCTTTAAGACCCCCAGATTCCTAAATCAGTGGGCAAAGGGAACAACTCACAACACAGTTGAGATTGAATTTTCTACCAGTCACTGAGGTGATAATTTGGAAGAAAACAGCATGGTTGAGAGAAATTCAAAAGATGAGAGAGAGAGCATGCCCTTAAGTACTTTAATGTACCCACTACAGGGCTATGTATATGAAGTTCTCAGATTATGACCAGCTGCAAAAAGTGCTAGTTTCCTTCTTCCTTCCCATGAAGAACAATTACAGATGAAGTAATGGCTTTTCCTGTTTTCAGGGAAGTCGCATGAAAGTTGGGGAGATGAGGTCTACAGGTATACCAAACTTTCCAATGCCTAAGCATTCTGTTTCCGATGAGAACCCCTAGCCAGGAAGTGTATGTGGCTTAGTTTATTAACTATTTTCCTTGTATATCACATGTTCCCTTCTCCAAAAGTGTTGAAGAGTTCGTCTCTAAGACTTTTGCGATCTTTGTTGCTGTCTGCCCAAGAAATCCAACAGGAACAGCTAGGATTTCTTTTTAGTAACTGAAAACAATGCCCAGTACCAAAATTATCCTCTAGGTCTTGAAAGACCAACAGGATTGAACCAGCACCCTGAACAGTGGCTGGCTTATAATGTGCACTCTATAGATATTTGTTAGATATACAAATGGTTGAATCTAACTACTTTTGAGGTGCTGGCTTAGATATGGAAAATCTGACTCACCATTTTCTTTGTAAAAGCAGCCAATTTAATTCAGCACAGAATTATTGATTGTCTATGTTTTTCTGGAAGAACAAAAATAGCAACCCAATTGTTTGTTCCTGGTCATTAGATGTTGTATGGGCAGAGCTGGCAGCATTTAGAGTTCTCAAAGCATAGAATTGGTAAGTTGTGAGATATCAGAATCGTCATTTTGTCTGAGTTCTAATTCAGTGGACATATGCTCCCTAGGGCATCACTACTTTATTTTAAAGAAATATTTTTTTTGTGATACTGAGAATTGAACCCAGAGGCATTCAACCTTTGAGCTACACCCCCAGACCGATTTTATTTCTTATTTGGAAACAGGGTCTCACTAGGTTGTTGATAGCCTCACTAAATTACTGAGGCTATCCTCGAACCTCTGATCCTCCTGTCTCAGCCTCCCAAGTACTACGATTACAAGCATGCGCCACCACGCCTGACTTAAAGATACTTTTTGGACTCAGACATGTATCACACCTTTGGTGCAGGTAATGGGACAATATCACAGGGATTGAAAAGTGATCCATCTAGTCCTGGAGAAGTTTATAATCATAGGAACTGTAATTGCAAAACCATGTAACTTGTGCTGTAGTGCAAATCCCCATAAGAGGCTATGATAGGAACACATGGGGATAGAGAATCATTTTTCCATTGCTTGAGTATTTCCAGTGTCTGGAAACTCAGTATGTTGGGAGAAAATACAGGGAGAGAGAGTATACTAACATTTCCTATTCACTGAGGTCTATTTTAAATGGGGAGCTACTAGGTGCCAAGTATCCTATGAGGTGCTGGAATAAAAGAGTCACAGTTCCTGCTCTCCTAGAACTTTTAGATTCACAGGTGAGACAACTGTTAAACACACGAATACACAAATAGCATATCATCACAAAGAGTGGTGGGTGCAAAGAAAGAAAGGGCTGGAGACGCTCTGTATCAATCCCCACTACCTAGGTTTAGTTAATCCCATCTATCCTGAGAAGTGCATATTTTCATCTCTATTTTGCTGAGGAACCAACTGAGTCTCCCAGCTATGACATACTTCCCAGAGTCTCCCAGCTGGGAGACATGAGAGCTGGGATGATAATTCAGAACCGTTCAATGTCAAGCCATTCTCTCAACCCCGAGTTCCTAGGGGATGAGCCTCAGGGTATATGGGACACATCCTTCAGGGGCAGCTTCACTTACTAGAAGCATATTCATTAAAAAATACCTTCCTAGTTCAGCCTATTATTTACTTTGACTCTTTTAATATGTACCCCCCACTTGGGGGCTAATTATGTAATATCTCATGTTGGTTTGTAAATGTGGGTTAGTCTTGTTTAGGTAAGGACAAGGAAAGTCTGAGTCTTCCACTCAAATCCACCCACTGCAGTTTAGGCTGATGCAAATGTGGAAGTCCTTATTAAATACCCATTGGTTTAAATCATAGGTCTTGAACGTTTTATGGTGTTGCATACAGATTACAAAGTAATGGGCTCAGAGAACCAAATGGTTCTGAGTCCTGACATTCAATTATGCTGATCTGGGTTCAACTCCAAGCTGTTACTTACTAGCCCTATGTTCCTGGGCAAGACTCTTCCTTCCCCTAAACCTCAGAGTCTTCATCTATGCAATGGAGACCAAAATACCTATCTTTGGGGCTGCTGCCAGGAGTCAGTGAAGTCAGCACTGTGCACCATGCTTGGGACGCAGAAAGAGCTGAATGGTTGGTCATTATTATTACTTATAGGCTTTCCCCTTTATTTAATAGCTGTTATTTGAACCATCAAACAAACTTACTTGCTTGATTCATATCTAAAACTACAGCTGGAGAGTTACTGTATTTTATTTTGCCCTGAATTCTTTTCCCTGCCTTTAATAGAAAGGGAGTCTGATTAGTTCCTTGGCTTATGCCACTGGTTCTTAACTGAGGGTATTTGGCCCCCACCAGGGAGCATTTGAAAATGACTGGAGATGTTTTTGGTTGTCACAACTCGGGGAGGGCGGAGATGCTAGAGACCAGTGATGCTGCTGAACATCCTACAATGCACAGGAGAGCCCCCCTCAATACAGAATGACCCAGCAGGAGATGTCAATAGAGGTGAGATTGAGAAACTGGTTTGTACCCACCATCACTACACATGCCGGCATGCATATGTATAGCATGCGTGCACACAGACGTGTGACTGCAGACACATATGCATAGCCACATGCACACACATGTACACCCTAAGTCCTCTTTCCATTTGGAAGGAGCAGCTTACAGGCACCAGAGCCTGAGTGAGCTGCAGGGTGATGTCATGCTGGGGGAGACCCACGCTGGCCTGCACTGAGACGCGTGGGGGACCTCGCCATTTCCGTGCAGACCCCTCACCTCACCGCCGCCGCCACCTCATATCCTGCTCAGGTCCCTCGTGGGAGCCTAGGGAAACCTCTCAGCAGATGGGGTTTCACTTAGTCACATTCTCTGCAACCGGATCAGATTACATCCACAGCCGCTCTGGCTCTGAGAGACTCACCATTGCCTGGTGTGCTGTGGGCAGGCTCTTCACCTTCCAGGACCCCAGCTCACCCCCAGAGCAGCAAGGAGGGGGCAGGAGGAGTGCTTGCAGCTTTGTATAGCAAAAGGAAGGAGGCTGAGAAATAGAAAAAGCCGAAAGGATGCTGACATAAGCTGTTAAGGTTAGAGACTAGAGAGGTAGGTCTGTGTATTGCTGTGCTTATCATAACAGGTGTTAAATATTCAGTTATTTTTTAAAGAAATACATAAATAATAGAAATCTCAGTGGAGTTTGTATTTCATATGTGTATTAGTCAGTTGAGGCTGCTGTAACATAATACTGTAAACTGGGTGGCTCTTCAACAAAATAAATTCATTTCCCACACTTCTGGTAAATCCAAAACTCACGTGATGGCAGATTTAGTGTCTGGGAGGGTCTGCTTCTTGATTCATAGATGACCATCTTTTCACTGTGCCTTCCATGGCAGAAAGGACAAGGAAACTCTCTGGGGCCTCTTTTTTTAAAAATATGCTTTTATTGGTACATTATAGTCTCACATCATAATGTAAATCATGTTGACAGTGACATACATGCACACAGTACTTGGTGGCTTCTGGGGCCTCTTTTATAAGGGATCTAATCCCAGTCATTATGCATCCACCCTCATGGCTTAATCACCTCTCAAATACCTCACCTCCCAATGCCTAGTCACCTTGGTGACTAGGTTTCAACATAGGAATAGGAATTTCAACATAGGAATTTTTGGTGACACAAACATTCAGTCTACAGCAATTTGTAATGATAAGAATGGCTCCTGATTATCGAACAGTTGTAATCGTCCAATTACTGTGCTCAACAAATACTTCCTTATCTACTTTTTTTAACGTGCTTTTATTGGTGCATTGGAGTCTTACATCACAGTGAATATCAATTTTATGTTAACATACATGCACACAGCTCTTAGTACCAAGAATGATGTTGGTTTATTCTCACATGTACATATTGTTTATGATAGTAATTCCACTGATTCGCTTCTTT
This sequence comes from Glis glis, assembly GCA_004027185.1. Classification (NCBI taxonomy): domain Eukaryota; kingdom Metazoa; phylum Chordata; class Mammalia; order Rodentia; family Gliridae; genus Glis; species Glis glis. The sequence goes on from PVJS01021850.1 coordinate 19,840, forward strand.
CTTGCCCTTCCCCTTCCCTTGTACCACTTCCCTTGCCCCACTGAGGGTTCTCCATTATCAACCGGAGTCCCTTGTGTGTCCCCACTACTCCCTAGGTTGCACATATTAATGAAAACCATACGACCCTTCTTTTTTTGTGATTGACTGTACAACTACACAGACACAGAACATTATGTTATCTACTTCTGAAGCAATGCTGGCTCGCCCAAGGGCGAGAGCTAGAAAGTGGGGAAACCAGGATTCTAACCCATGACTCATTTCCTTTAAGGACTAGGTTCTAACAACTCAGTTAAATGCCTCTCACTAGGTGGTATAGTTTGGTTCTAGCGAGGAGAGTACTTGTCTGCAGAAAGCATGGTTAATCCAAGACCTCCCAGCCACTAAGGTGTGTTGGAGGTATCAGTGATTCCTCTTGGCTTTGATCTTGAGTGAACAGATGAAACAAGTGAACATGGTTTCAAGGGACTCCCACCTGTCACCTGGGCTTGCATTCCTCTCCCCTTCCTGAATGCATATCTGCTGCTGTTGCCTCCTGTCTTGATTCTAGTTGTTCCCTGTGTGCTAGATACAGTGCTAGGATCCAGGGACCTAAACGTGGAGAACCATTCCTTGAGGAGCTTATCATCAAGTGTGCAAAGGAGACAAGGAATAGGACTACCACTGTCCAGCAAAATGAGTTCTGTGGCTGAGGCAGGTACTAGAGAGGGTCATCTAACCCAGGCTTAGGGGAAGATTGGTTGATTTCTCTCTGGACCCAGTTTTGAAACATGGGCAAAGTCAAGCAGTTTGAGAAGGGTGTTCTGGTGGAAGATACAGAATGCGCAGAGGAAAGGAGGCATGGGAGAGGATTCGAGATTGGTGTGCGGCTCAGGAGAGATGCTCACAGGACCCATAGAGGAGAGGTACAGCTGGGACAGAGTATGATGAGTGTTGTGGACTAAGAACAATTATTCTGCTTTTTAAACTTCCTCGAAATGACAATGTCAAGTTGGGAATAGATAGCTTTACAGAACACAATGAAACTGCACATGTCAGGACCTGATGAGAACATGCTGCTCTTCCATGGTGACTTGGGCATCACCAGTGGCCACCATGCTTGTCTCTAGGTGAGGGGATTCTGCTAGTCAGGTGCCTCTTGAGGCTGGAGTCCACACACAGTCTCTACTACCCATTCTAGTCTCTCATAGCTACAATGGGTGCCAGAGTGGGCATGGATTGCCTACTCTTGGCAAAACATTCTGTTTTGCCAAGGACTCTCCCATGAAATGGTGTCCTTCCTCCTCCATCCTCAGAGGAACTGATGGCCATCCATTTCCGTTTTCCAGAGAAGACTGAGTCATTATACAGTCATTACATGGAGGCTGAACATCCTCCAGCCATCAGCATTCATGGAAGAAACAAAGGATGAGGATGTGCTGGGAAGTAGAATCAAAGTTGCTCCTTTGTAATCTATTTTTGGATAGAAAGCAGAGGCACATGGAAAAGATTTGATAATGTTAACAAATGACACAATAATAACTAGCTGAGCCAGGAAGTGTTTCTTTCCACATTCAAATGATGCACTTGAGTTACACACACTTCTGAGAAGACAGCCTTCTCATCCTATCTGAAACCCCATTTCATCTTCCAATGCTCAGCCCAGTTGCCACCTGCTTTGGAAGTCATTCTTCAGTATGCGACACTGAATGCCTCTCTCTATTTTACTTGTAGCTCTACTCGTTGATTACTCCACTTTGCCTGGATCCTATATAATTGTCTCCATATGTATCTCTCATGGGATAATAAAATAAGAAGTGTAAGAGTTATTATGAACTTTTATGTGTTAGGTACTGAGATAATTGTTTTATCGAGATAATTGTTTTACCAAGATAATTATATGGACTCTTCTCAAATCGACTATGGACAGATATTACCAGCCCCATAGTAAAATTGAGTCAATGGACATTTCAAGATTGATTTTCTGGAACTGGGGATTAAACCAAGGGGTGTTCTACCTCTGAGCTACACCCCCAGCCTTATTTTATTTTGAAACAGGATTTCACTAAGTTGTGGAGTACCTCACTAAGTTTCTGAGGCTGGCTTCAAACCTGAGATCCTCCTGTCTCAGCCTCCCAAGTACTGGGATTATAGGTGTGTGCTACCACACCCAGTGAGGTTTCAAGATTTCAAGCTCCCAGATGGCTTAAAAATGTATGACTTTATCTAGCTGTGTGCTCTACCAGCATGGCACAACAGTTCCCCGGATATGCTAGGAAAAGAATAAGTTTTATGGAAATCTTTGGGTTCCTTCTTTTACTGACTCAAGTAATTCAGTTTCTACCCGACTCATTTTACAGTAAAAATATGCTAGTGGAGTTCAGTAGTGATACCTCCAAGGAAACAGAGCATTAAATAAAGATCTTGGGCTCCTGTCACAGGCACTAACCACAAGTTAAAGGCACGCACAGTTCTATGCTTCACCATGATAGAATGTTCAATTACGTCATGATAGATTTCAGGATCTGATTTGCAAAACTTCTGCTCTCAAACAATTATGTGTCATAATCTGAGTGGGCTTGAGCATCTATCTATACCACCCCAGCTTCTTACCTTCTCTTCTCCCTTGACCTTTAGGAAGCCCAATGTCTCTTTCCCTTGATGAAACAGCTGATGAAGCATAGCCCTTCCTTGGGCTAGTCCCTGATTTCAGAATCTCTTCCAACATCTGCTTTTGAGTGTGTGCGTATGTGTTGGGGGGAAAGAAGGAAGAGTGAGAAATAGTTTCCATTCAGTAGTCTGGGACCCACTCTATTGGAACATTTCTCCCCAAAAGGAAATGTTACAAGAGCTATTCTTTTGTAGGATTAGGAATGGAGTCTATTCTATTTCAGGAAAGCAGGTGTGAAAAATTCATCATGTTCTCATCCATGGTCAGGGGGCCTGTTCAGACCTTTAAAATTGCAGAAGGAGTATTTGGTAGCTCCAGTGAAACAGAGGATTTGGTTTTCCTGCTGAAAGGAAGATGATCCCATGGAGATGATGAAGCCGTCTTTAACATTTCTGGGAGAGGGAGGCTGGGTGGCCATCATGAGTTAGTGACAGTGTTCAAGTCCATGTAACCTTTGCAATAACTGTGTTTGCAAACACTGTTCTTTGATCCTGGCCTCAGCAGGAAACTGTGCCGATGCTCTATTCAGCTCCACATTTGGCTTGAGATCCCCCAGACAATACCCCTTCACTTGAGACAGAGATGCCGGTAGGAAAAGTTCATTGCTAGAGGCCCTCTACCTACTAGTTTTTATTCTCACCTCCATAGGAGTAAAATAGTAACCATAATAATAGAGAGTTAGTTCTGTGGTTAAATGCTTGTAAGCCACACTGCCTGGATTTGTAAACTTGGGTAAGTTACCCAAGCCATCTGTGACTCAGTGTCTACATCAATAAACTGGGGATCATAGCTCTGACTTGACAAATATGTCATAGGAAAAAGTTATGTAGAATCTTGTGTAAAGGATTAGGCCTCTGATAAACAATGATAAATCAAATGAATAGTTCTTACCTTATTTTGGATTCATTTCCTCTTCTTCTCAGTGTAGAATATTTACTGGATGCATTACACTTTATGGATCTGGAGTCCTGTTTTCTTTGACAGAAAGCATGGAGTTGAGAGGTCAGCTAAGGTTTGAGAATCTCTTTGTGTCCAGTGCGGAGCTAGGGATTTTCCTATGTCTTCTGTCTCATGGTCACACAGAATGATCAACTTAAAGACCATGTGTAGTCATGCTCCTTCCTCTTGCTCAAAGGATCAAGTTCAAACTTCAGATGTCTGGGAAAGGCTTGTGCTATAGTCTGAATGTTTGTGTCCCCTGTGAATTCCTATGTTGGAACCTAATCACCAATGGGATGTTATTGGGAGGTGATGAGACGATGAGAGCAGGACCACCATAGATGGGATTAGTGTTCTTATAAAACAGACCCCAGAGAGCTTCCTTGCTCCTTCCACCATGTGAGGACACAGCCAGAAGACTCCACCTAGAAACTAGAAAATGTGCCCTCACCAGACACCAAATCTGCTGGTGCCATTTGTTATAGCAGCCTGAACAGACTCAGATGGCTTTCAAGGCCTTTTGCAACCTATGCCCAACTTGCTTCTCTAGCTTTATTTTCTGTTTCTACCTACTAAATTCTGATCTCTCATCTGCTTGAGTGACAAGATACCTTTTATTCATCAAAGTCTCATGTTAATATTTGCCTCCATGCCAGAATACTGCCTTAACTTCTCACTTCCTAATCATCCCGTTCAAATATCACCACTCCATCTTCTCTAATCCCTTTCACTTTGATGACTCTTATAAGAGAGCACTTACTGAAGATTATCTTAGTTATTTGTTCATGAGTTTGTCTTTCCCTTAATAACCTGTGAGTAGCAGAACTTCAAGGGCAGAACCTGGGTTTTCTTGGCCTTGGTTGTGTCTGACCTAACCTGGAGCTTGGCAGCATTTGTGAGTAGGAAAGGCTTACTGAATGAATCAACAATGTAAGTAAATCCTGCTGACAACTGAAGCAACAGTGGGCAGATGACTGGCCTTTTTTCCTCACCTTATCTCCATGCCTTCATTCTTGCTCAAGCAATCTGCCCAGAATGGAGAGTATCTGGAACTGATCAAAGAAGGAAAAACCATCCTAGGAAACAATAGAGTTATGTGTTGCTTTGCTTGTATCCCCCAGATAAGGCATGCACTCTTAGGCACCAACATTATATACTATGATGTAGGAAAAGATTGTGTAGAACTATATGTAAAGGCGTAGGTCTTTGTTAAATAGTGATACAACAAATGAATGATTCTTACCTTATTTTGGATTCGTTTTCTCTTACTTTTTAACCTCTCAGCAAAGGCTCTGAGCTTACAACTCTTTCAAGTTCCTAATGCAAGTCAGGACACCAGTTACACAGGGCAGTGTGGGTCCCAGGGTAAGAACACAGGGCACTGGAAATGAACGAAGAAGCCTAGACTTAGTCCAACCTCAGTCCAATCCAAACTTGACTTGTAATGTCTGTACTTAGAACATGTGTCATCCTTACCTTCTTTATAGAGACTAGTCTACCAACAAATCAGATCCCCTTGCACATTTACCATTTGATCGCCCCTATTAAAATTATGGAAGAGAATTCACTGTGGTAAAATGTAGGGTCCTTAAGAGTTTGCCTTTGTGCCCCCTAAAATCATCTTGAAAATCTGTGTACATGTGTATGCGTGTGTGTGTGTGTGTGTGGTATTGGGGATTGAACCCAGGAGCATTCTACCTCCAAGCTGAGCCACACCCTAGCCCCTATTTTATTTTTTATTTTAACATAGGGTCTTACCAAGTTCCTGAGGGCCTTTCCAAGTTGCTGAGGTTGGCTTTGAACCTGCAGTCATCCTGTCTCAGCCTAACAAGTACTTGGATTACAGGCGTGCACCACCATGCCTGGCAAAAAACTATACTTTATTAAGATGATAAATATTTTTATTATAAGTTTAAAGAGTTGCAAAGCATTTAACATAAAGCATATTGAAAATATTATTATTTCAAAATAAAACAGTTTTATTACTCTTTTAAATGGATTTAATGGAATCTAAACTCTATTTATACATTAAAAATATGAGAATAAGATCTTCCATAAAAGTATAAAACATAATAGTTTATTTTTCCTTTAAATATGTATTTCCATTCCATTTCCTCCACAGAGAAATGTAGTATACTTTTATCCTTGCATTTCTTTCACTGATCATGTTACATTCCTCTAAACAAAATCCATACATGAATTGATTTTAAAATCTCTTCAGTGTTCTATAAGTATTATTTTCTATAAGTATATAGTTTCTATAAGAAACATTTCCTTCTGGATTTAGTGATCATGACAATTGTTAGTTATATGCAACTGACCCATCTACCATACATGTATTAAAATTTTGGTAAATATGACATGAAACAAAGTTTTATTGAAAATGTTTTTCTGAATAAGGTAATTATAAATTAGTATATCTGTTAAGGAATATTTATTACTGCTATAATGAGATGGTATTATGTAAATTCCATTCTTAGTTTTCTTTTTGGTTATAAGCACTGCAAAACCTATTCAAATAAACAAGTAGATGGGGGGGGAAAGGGCCTTAAAAATAACGGCGTTATAATCTCCTACCAGGTTGTAAGCCAAAAATCAGTAGGGACCAATCACCAAAAGGCATGTTATTTTGTTTATCTATATGTTTTGTATTTAAATAAAGCATATTTTTCTAGTTGGGTTCCATGAGGAAGGTACTTTTTTATATTTATTTTATTTTTAAAAATTTTATTTGACATATATTTGTGCATATTGATGAGGTACAATAACATATTGTGCAATATAATAATTTGATATATATATGCAGTATATAATAATTAAATCAGGGTAATTAACATTTCTGTTTTCTCAAATATTAATAATTTTTATGTGCTGGGAACCATCGGTCTCTTAACTGGAACTGACATACAATTTGATGGGAGGGATTAGTTCTCATGTTCTATGGTACAGTAGGGTAACTGTAGTCTACAACAATTTATGATGTATTTTATAAAACTTATTTTTTATGCTTTTATTTTATTATGTAAATTATACATAATAATGAGAATCAAAGAAATATAAACATACAGGCACACATCGCTTGATGTATTTCTCTCTGTACACCCATCCCACCTCTCTCTTCCTCCCTCCCCATACTTGTTAATGGGATTGGTAGTCTCACAAAATATTTTTAATGATTTCTCCACTGATGTTTTAATTAGGTTCCCCCTCAGTTTTGTTGTAACTAAAGCACTGAAAGTCATCTGACTTGCAAAATAATTTGTTACGAAGTCATTCATCACTCACTTTCTCAGAGCATTCAATAGAAATTTGAATTGTACCTTTGTTTGATTTTTCCCTCCAGGGAAACTCAAGATGAATAAGAGGTATAGCTTTCTTTTGTAAAAGCAAAAAGGCATTTGTGAAAAGTGGTTCCAACCTCAGATTCCTGAGAAGGAGTATGAATGGAAGCTGGGGGTGATGATTAATCTAGATTGTCAACACCACACCATTACTCCCAGTGACCCACTAGCAAAATTCTTGCTTCCTGCCCCACAACCATAAGCTCCTCTGGCCCAGGGGTCTTAGTTCCAGAGGGGAGGAGGATGCTTCTATCAAGAGGCACAGCAATGATTCCACTGAACTGGAAGTTAAGACTTGCCCCTGGCCACTTTGGGCTCCTCATGCCTCTGAATCAATAGACTAAGAAGGGAGTTATCATGTTGGTGGGGGTGATTGATCCAGATTACCAAGGGGAAATTAAACTATTACTCCACAGTGGAGGTAAGGAAAAAAGTCCACCTGGGAAGCAGGAGATCCATTAGGGCTTCTCCTAGTATTACCATGCGCTGTTATTAAGGACAATGGGGGAACCATAATAACTTAATCCAAGCAGGATGGCAAATGTCTGAGACCCTCCAGGAGTGAAGGTTTGGGTTACTCCTCCAGGCAAAGAATCAAGACCTGCTGAATTGCTTGCTGAAGTTAGAGGAAATACAGAAAGAAGGTAGTTATAAATACCAACCACAGCCATGTGACCAGTTACAGAAATGAGGGTTGCAATTGCCATGAATATTTCTTTTCTATATGGTTAAAATATGTTTGTTCATATATATATATATGTATTAAGCAGTTATCTTTGTTTTTATTGAAGGACTTAATATCAGCACTTAACTGTTGCTAAATCTACATTATAGTATTTAAGTTGTGGGATGTCAGGAAAAGAGTAAGCATCACCCAGAAAACTTTGCTTCCTATTCAGGGGAAGGAATTGGTGCATTTTCAGTTGTATGCAGGATAATTATATCATGTTAGGAGATTTATGATTTTGTTATTGTGTTTATTTGGAGATGAAGTATCATTTAAAGAGACATGTTTGGGTGTCAAGTTGACAAGGGGTGGACTTGTGGTGGTTAATCTGGATTGTCAACTTGAGTGGACTGAAAGATGCCTAGAATTGGGAGACTTCAGGGTGTGTTGATGAGATGATTGGCATGTGAACAGAAAATTGAGGGGGAAGTTCTGCCCTGAGTGTGGATGGTACTGTCCAATAGGCTGAGGGCCAGGATTTAACAAAAGGCAGAGGAAGAAGGAAGAGGAGGAGAAGGAGGGCGAGGAGGAGGAGGAGGAAGAGGATGATGAGGAGGAGGAATCATGAAGGTAGCTGTATTCCTCCTGAAGAGATGAGTATGGTGCTCTTGCCTGAGGATATTGGCTTAGTTTCACTCTTTCAAGGTGGACTCTCCCCAGTGATTCTCCAGAAGTTTCCAGGCCTTTCCATCTTGGACTGGGGCCACATCATTGGTCCCTTGTGTTCTAAGACTCCAGTTTCTTGGATTGGGCAGCTGCTGTTTCCCCCAGTTCTCTGGTGTGCTGGTGGCCCCTTGGGACTACAGCTTCAGATTGCATAATCCAATTTGATAAATCTCCTTTTATAATACACATATCCTGTGGTTTCTGTTTCTCCAGAGAATCTAATACCCTAGGGATCTGAAATTCTCTTAAAACTCTCTCTGCCAACTGGGAAATCCCTTGGGAAATCCTGAGAATCTCTGAGGGTATAGTGCACTACAGTTTGAAAATTGCTACATGAACTACCTTTTCTATGCTTAAATGAATTTTCCCCAGAATGGCAATATGGTTGTACAGGTAACAATGAGATGACAAAGCAAAGCAGTCAGAAGTCAAGTTCACAGGAACTTATACAGATCAGTCTCTAAAACAGTAGTGGAGAAACCCAACTTGTACTTCACCTACTGAAGTTGACTTCATGAACGAGCTGGGATTTGAATGAATCAAATTATGGAACTTACTCAGGAATGAGCTTTGGAAATCATCTAGTCTGGAGAAATGCTTTGACTTGAATCTGGAATGTTCCTCAAATGCTCATATGTTGTAGACCTGTTCTCCAACAGAGTTGGGGATTTGGGGAAGTGATTGGACCATTCAGGGACCTGACCTCATCAATCATTTAAATTCATAGCTGATGGCATCATTGGGAGGTGGTAGAAACCATAGGTGGTAGGTCCTAGTTAGAGGAAGTAGGTCACTGGGGGCGTGCCCTGAAAGGGCATTTCTCATCCCTGGTCCTTTCTTCTCTCTCTGCTTCCCAGCTGCCATGAGTTGAGCAGCCTCCTCAGTCACCCACTGCCTTGCCTCAGGCCCAAAACAAGGGGGCCAACCGGCCATAGACTGAAACCTCTCAAACTGTGAGCCGAAATGAATCTTTCCTCTTTTATGTTGTAAATGTCTGGTATTTTGATCACAGAGATGGAAAGCTGATTAACACAAGGAAGTTGAGTGCAGCTTTTTATATCAACTTGGATTGATAGTGAGTGCTTAGAAATCTGTGTCTAGAAAGACTCAGAGGAATCATCTGAGATCTGCAGGAAATTCTGGGATTAGTTATTGGAAGAAACAGGGAAAGAAGAGTCCTTAGAGCTCTGCATTTGTCATTCCTGAGCATTTCCAAAGACAGATAGTTCATATCAGCTGGACCACAGGGAAAACAGGCCCAATGAAAGGAAGACACTTGATCAAAATCCTATAGCTAATTAGAGGCAGGATGGGTAGAATTACTTTTTCTTCCAACATTTGGTACTCATTGTGAACTTTCTGGTAACATTTGCAAATGGAAAATTTTTGACTGTTTCAGAGCTGGAAGGGAACAAATTCTTTTTGTGCAAACATGAACTGTTCTTTTTTTTAGGCTGTCTTTAGCTTCCTTCACATTTGCTCTCTGTGCTGTTTGATGGAGGAGGAAATGGGTCATCCATTATGAAAAGACTGAAAAACGGATAATACTGTGCATATGCTCTTAGTTGCCCATTCAAAGGGTGCTCAGGAAAAATCATAAGACATACAAGCAACTCACAACTCATCTGGCTATCATGTCTACCTCACCCTGGTCCAGGAACTAAGATCTGCAGAGGAGAGTTAATAGAGGATTGCGGGTTCTATTCTTTCATACATATCTATAACATCCCTTCATTTCTTTCATCTCACACATCCGCAGGGCACTACATGGTCCTCTGGCTGTGTATTACCATATCTTGGGATTGGGGTGGGAGCAGACAGAGAAATAAGCAGAGTTACAACAGGATATGTGCATTGATGAAGGGGTTAGTTTTATATAGAATAAGTTGATTTGACTATGCCTACAAAATTGAATATTGTTTTTTTCTCCCTTTTCTTTAGTCCTCTTTCTATGTACATGGACTTCATTCTCCACTCAGCTTAACATAAAGTCAAGCTGATGCTAGACCGCTGCTGTCATAAACAATGGTGCAGTAAACATCTTCCTTGTGCACTCCCTTGGTGCGCTTCTGAGAATTTATCTGAAGGACGAATTCCTAGAAGTGGACTGGCTGCTACAAAGGATCTATGCACTTTCAATTTCCATAGATACTGCCAAATGGGTCTCTGAAGAGGCCGTGCCAGTTTACACTTCTAACCATGATATATGACAGTGCCTGCTTCCCCACATCTGGCGAACACTAGGTAATTTCAAACAGGCATACATGGAGGGGTTGAGTAGCTATAGGGTTGAATAGGGCTTGGAGCATCTGTCACAGCTATCTCAACGTGTATCTCTCCAAAGCAATACAGCTGGAGGATGGCTAATGCCATGGACTCCGCTTGGAAGGCTGAATGCTCCTGCTTCAGTGGGAACAGGGGCTGTTTCTGCAGTCTGTGCCCTACTTGGCACCTGTCCCTGACAGACCCAGCCAGTGTGAGGAGCCAGCCTCTCTGACCATAAGAAAGAGTAGATTGGAAACAAATTGATCTTTTCACAGCTGGCCATTCCCCTCTCTCCCTCAGCTTGGACCCAGCTCAGAACAAGGTCGCCGATGTTCTGCTACAACAAAGATGGCATTATTGAGGACTGACTTCTTTTGGGGGGAAGCCTTGTTCCCCAAGAATCGCCTCTGTAGTGTCAGCGATGACGAGCCCGGAGACAGAGCATAGCTGTGCGTCTCCAAGGGTCTCCAAAGCGACACCTAACTCTGTCCATCCTGTTGAGGACCATATACTCTTCTATTGGTGTCTACAACTTTATTTAAAGGCTGTCAGATGACTCAACAGAGTATCACCCCTTATTCATCCTTCCTGGAGGCCAGTGGTCAGGGGGTGGGAGAATTGGGATTCAAAAGGAGAACTGTGTGAACGCAGGGGAAAGAAGCTGGTGTTGATTTCTAGCACCACCCTGGGATCACTGTGCATCCCATTATCTGCATCAGTTTTCTTCATAGCACTCATTTCACCAGAGAAATATCTATTTCTTTATCTGTTTACTCTCTGCCTCCTTGATGAGGGTAAAGGCTC
>PVJS01021851.1:0-21886 GCA_004027185.1 Glis glis
TGTAATCCCAGTACTTGGGAGGCTGAGGCAGGAGGATCACAGGTTTGAGGCCAGCCTCAGGAACTTAGTGAGACCCTGTTTCAAAATAAAAGAATAAAATAGGGCTGGGGTTGTAGTTCAGAATGCCCCTGGATTCAATCCCCAGTAACACACACACACACACACACACACACACTCACACACACACACACACACACACACACTCTTTCCCTAGGGCTGGGGGTGTAGCCCGCTGGTAGAGGGCTTGCCTAGCATGCATGAAGTCCTGTGTTTGATACCCAGTATCGAAAATAAAAAGTAAATAAAAATTATTTCCCCAGACCATCACGATAAGAACAGAGAATCTATAAACCCACAGAGCCAACAAAAGATTCATCACCCGGGCGGCTCGGACTCTTACTGAAATCATAATGTGTGAATTTTACACATAAACAAATGCTTTCTTGGGCAAACAAGATGATATTTTAAAATAATTTGTATTTGGAAGAAAAGAACAGTAACATTTTTCTTACTTTTCTTTTGTCTTTTGTGAAACAGCAAAATTTTTATGACCCTAGAAATGTAAGAATGTCACATGTTGATTTATTTGTTATTTTCTGCCTGTGATGGATGATCCTAAAAGCTACACTCTGCCAGATTTTAGGTAGTCATGCTGAGTTCCAGATAAGAATACATCAAATTTTGAAAATGAGACATTGAGTATTAATTTTGAGGGTCACTGGTTAAAGTTTCCTAAGGCGCTGACTGTTATTCTTTCCAATCTTTTAAAACTTACGTTTAAACAGAAATAAATTGAGGAGCATGGTTGGCACGCTGGGAGACCGATGCCCACTTCTAAAAATTGGTCATCTCAGAGCCGGGCGTGTGGCGCACGCTTGTCATCCCAGTACTTGGGAGGCTGAGACCGGAGGATCCAGGTTCATGGCCAACCTCAGCTACTTAGTGAGGCTTCCGCAACTTAGTGAGACCCTGTTTCAAAATAAAGAATAAAAAATAGGGCTGGGGTGGAGCTTGGAGGTAGAATGCCCCTGGGTTCAATCCCCGGTACTGCAAAAAAAAAAATCATCTCAGCAAAAAGATCATGAAGCGCATGCGATTATTTATTTGCCCATCGCGCTTGCCTTACTTCTTTCTGCAAAAAACTGAGCTAAAACAATATTCTGACTGACTAACAGAGGTATCGATTTGACAATCAATGAGGATTTACTTTGGATACTGCTATGGGACTAAAGATATATTTTTATGTGTACTCATGCACATATATGTACACATGTATATATGTATATGTGTTTATATGTATATATAAAAAGTGCATTTGTTACTATAATGTACAAAATGAAAAACAATTTTTCTACTATCCTTGAACATCTGAGGAGAGACAGAAAATCGCCCTGATAGGAGAGGCATATGGCTTGCCTCTTTTGGATTATGTGAATGGTCCAGAATTAACCTACAGACAGCGACGGGGTGCTGTGATGACTGTAGCAGATTTGTGATTTTCTCAGAGACAATTGCCATGGGGTCTTGCATCCACAGGCTGTCCTATAACCTCGTCACCCCTGAGGAGGTGACATCTATGTTCCTCCCCCTTGACCCTAGGCAACCATCATGAGGCTTCAGATAAGAGAAGGTTCTGAAAGCAGCCTGTGTATCTGTGTGTTGTCTCGGGACGCTCGCTATGGGAGCAGTGACTATGGTGCGAAGCAGCCCAAGATGTCCACGGAGTGACCTGGGCTCAGGGGAACTGAGTCCCCTGGCCACAGTCACAGCTGGGCTCCAGGCGATGCCAGCGCCCACTTGCCAGGGGTGTGAGTGAACCCCACTGACGTCCAAACCTCCAGCTTCCGCTTGAAACACCCCAGCCGAGACTGCAGGAGTGAAGATGAGCCACAGAGCGCAGCCCTGCCTCCATGACAGATCCCAGAACAAAATAAGTTACTTATTTTTTAAGTCTGTATGCTATGGCGTGGTTTTTATAAAGTGATTGATAACCAACATAGCATCCTGAAAGTTACATGAGAACATGACTTTGGAAACTCTCTCTCTCTCTCTCTCTCTCTCTCTCTCTGTCTCTCTCTGTCTCTCTCTCTCTCTCTTTATCTCTCTCTCATGAACCCAGAGTCATTCTCCCTCCAAGCTACACGCCCAGCCCTTTTTATTTCTTTATTTTGAAACAGGGTCTCACTAGGTTGCTGAGTGTCTTACTTAGTTGCTGAAGCTGGCCTCAAACCTGTGATCCCCCTGTCTCAGCCTCTCAAATCCTAGGAATACAGGCATCCACCATCATGCTTGGCTGAGAGCACACCTTTTTAGTCCCTGAAAGTGGTAGCCAGTAGGCGCTAGAACAGAGTTAGAATGGCACAGAGCAGGCGAGGAGAGAAAAATGGCTGTGTGCATGTAATGCAGGCAGATCGCTGACCAGTGAAGTCATGGGAACTATTATTGTCACCGAAGATGAACATATTAGCACAAGGAATAGAGATTTGCAGGAAATTGAAGATGTGGCGGGAGATTGCCTCGCAGCAGATCTTTGAAGCCATGGTAGACGTCTGGCTGTGTGGCTGCGGGAGTAAGAAAAATCTGGAAGCAAAATCTGAAATGTTACAAAGAGATAATCCACAATATCCAAAGCTATCCTGAATTACTGAGAGAGAGGCATTACTTTAGAAATTTGTTTAAGCCTTTTGATACCAAATCTGCTTATAAAAAGTTCTGTAGTTAGTGAGCCATCAAGTTCGAGCAATACTGGACCAAATATTTTGGTCTTTTTGTCATAGCAAAATTTTGTGTGATCCAAACTATCTACAAAACAATTCATCTTTTTATATTAGTTTATTTTATTTTTCTGGTACCGGGGATTGAACCCAGGGGCATTCTACCTCCAAGCTCCACCCCCAGTCCTATTTTTTATTCTTTATTTTGAAACCGGGTCTCACGAAGTTGCGGAGGGCCTCACTAAGTAGCTGAGGCTGGCCGTAAACCCGGATCCTCTGGTCTCAGCCTCCTAAGTACTTGGATTACAAGCATATGCCACCATGCCCAGCTATCTTTTAATTGTGCACATATACTTTTTTATAACCTTTCTAGGTAGCCCCAATCCTAACTTCCCATTCACTTTGTGAAAACATTGGAGAGCATTCATTTTTCTAAGCCTAGCATTTCCCCCACGTGTCCAATTCTTTTCTCTAGATGTCAGAACTAATCTCATTGTCCTTCAGTTTAGCTCTGCACTGGGCTCTGATCCTGTGGTTTGTTGGGCCAAGGAAACTCCGCATCATCGGCTTCCTTTCAAAAGATCAGCAGATATTCCTGCTAACATTGTTTGTTAGTCCCCTGAGTCAAAGATATCGGATGGAGTCAGGGTTAGAAACATATTAGATTTCTTGACCACAGTCTAATGCAAAAGAGAAAGTAAACAATTCCCAAGAATGTGCAGAAACACAAATCCTTGGGGTAAAGTCTGTTTCATGCAATATTTTCTTTAAAGTTGAGTTCTAGCTGGGCGTGGTGGTGCACACTTGTGATCCCAGTATTTGGGAGGCTGAGACAGGAGGATCGCAGGTTCAAGGCCAGCCTCAGCTACTTAGTGAGCCCCTCTGCAACTTAGTGAGACCCTGTTTCAAAATAAAGGAATAAAATAGGGCTGGGGGTGTAGCTTGGAGGTGGAATGCCCCTGGGTTCAATCCCCCATACTACACACACAAAAATAAATAAAGTTAAGTTCTAACCTCTGAAGAAATACCCTTCAATACCTTTAGCAAACAAAGCAACAATTCTTATCTTACACTGGGTTTTATAAAACTCATATTAATAAAGTTGAAAACCACAACTGCTTGAATGAGTCAGATGACAGCCTAATTATCATATGGATTAAGCCCTTTTTCTGATTGATTTTAAGCGATACCTTTTAAGAGAGCATGAATTTTCTTTGGAAACAATGGAGTAAGAGAAACCTTGAATTATTTGCTGCCTACAGTAAAAACAAAACAAAACAAAAAAACCTTCAGTCCTTGCTGGCTTTATTATAATATGCTATAATGGGTGGTCAGTCAGAGAATGGGTTTTGTTGTTGTGTTCATATATTTATTGTATTTGTGAAAAATATGTATTATCAGAATTTATTCTGACAAATTCATCAGTAATGTTGTTCAAAAGCTTTAAGAGTTAGCTGAAGAATAATATAAATGGGCCCACATCTTCCTGAGTAGCTGGAAACCAGCGGGATTATTTATAACCTAGGGTTTTAATTTGCCTCCTGGGTCGCCCTTATCTGTGACTTCAATTCAGTGTTTCTTAACTTTGGGATATTTATTGGAGGTTAAATATATCCACCCACTAGAATTTCTCATAATTATTCCAACTTTTCCATTTAAAAAAAACATCAACGCAGAATTGTCTCACTTAAGGATATATCCTACTAAATGCAATTTTATAACTTATGATTAAATTCAATAATTTAACCGTGCTTTAATGATTCAAACTTTATTTTGAACATCCATTCTAATTGTTCAAAATGGCATATAGAATATCAGTCACCTCTTTTCAAATAACTATTGTGGGCTGTGAGTATAGCTTGGTGTTAGGGCACTCACCTGGCATAAGCAAGGTCCTGGGTTCCAGCCCTAGCACCACATACACTGTACACACACACACAAACCCAAGTAACTATTGTGTTAATCAAGGTTCTCTGAGAAGTTTACCAAGGCACCATTAAATAGGCAAGGATCTTATGGTTGGTGTGGAATGGTTTTGTTTAAAAACAAAAGATGGAGAGAGAGAGAGAGAGAGAGAGAGAGAGAGAAGGCAGGGAGACGGATCAGACTATGAGGCAAGTCTGGTCCCAAGTGAAGGAGAGAGGAAGAGAAGACTGGATGAGAGGAAGGTTGGGTAGGAGCCTTCTATCTGAAGAACACTCAAAAGGCTGTTGGTGAGTCCCGGAGCCAAATTTGACTGAGAACAGACTTCTTTTCGTAGGAACTAACTGTTGGCACGAAGTTGCCTATGGGATCCGCGTCCTCAGCTCAGACGCTAAGGCGAGTTTAAAGCTCAATGCCTTGGTCTGTCCACTAATTACCATCCCTGTAATAGGCAGTGTGCTGAGCACATTCTCATGGCTGCCACCACCACCAAATCAGCATTTCCAAACTTGGCCTCCTTCCTGATTTCCTCCTCTCCAAACTGCGAACATCTCCAAACTGTCTGAACATCTGCGGAGACCTCCCGCTCAGTGATTCAGTGCATCGAAATGGACACATTCCTTCTGTCCTGGCGTGCACCCCCATTCTCTCAAACACAAGCACAGGGCTACTTCTCCTCTCCTTTGCCTTCCAGATTCAAAGAACGAATGAATCCTGTTGATTCGATCTCTACCTCATCTCTCCTTGCCCTCCTCTGTGGTTCTCATGGTGTCGATAGACATTGTCTGCACCGCTGTCTCTCCACAGTTGTCCTTCACACCAGCTCTCTCCCCTCTGATTCATTTTACATGCAGTTGCCGGCTTAATCTCTTTCGAAGGGCAACTTTGATTATATTATTTCTGGTTTGTTTTTTTTGTTTGTTTGTTTAAATTCAGTGGCTCCCAATTTTCTCCTTAACAAAATAAACTTGCACATCCACAACCTGTCATTCAAGGACTTCCGGGACCTGGTTCCAATCCAGCTTTCCAATTTTACCTCCTAAAATTCCTTTCTCACGAGCTGGTCGTAGTCTTTCTGAGTTACGGCAGGAACACAATTGTGCTCTGGACGTTTCTGCCTTCGTGACATTTCCTCGCAGTGCGGCTTCTGTTTCCTCAGCCAGTGCCGTTGGTCGGTGCACTTCCAAACCACCCAGCCCAGCCCAGCTCCAAAGATGATCTGGGATCTTTCCCCAAACCCCCTAACTGAAAGTATCTATTACCTGACATTTGCTCCTATATAAGATACATCTCCTGGTTTCCTTTCTTTCTTTCTTTCTTTTTTGTGAGATTTGTGTTATGTAAGTGGGGTGAGTGCACATTACCAAACATGTATTGAAATTAGTTTTGGGAAGAAAAATGTGTGGATTCATGTAAATACTAAATCCTTTCATGCAGCAGGGAGGCATATATTTTGAATGTGCAAAACTTTTAGGCTTTAACCCTGAAAAATGAAAATTACACATTTCAAAAGAAATGTTCTATTGTACCGAATGCTGATACACAGCGGGCAGCTAACCAGCAAATTCACTGGCAATTGGAGGTCCTGTAATATAAGATAGCCAATGCCACTGTAGTACAGACACTATTAACTAAACACCAAGCTGCAATATAAAACAAGTTTTTGTTGAATTATTGTACAGAGAGCCAAAATACATATAGGAAGGCAGGCATGGTGGCACACCCTTGTAATCCCAGTACTTGGGAGGCTGAGACAGGAGGATCGCAGGTTCGAGGACAGCCTCAGCAAGTAGTGAGACTCTCATCAACCTAGCGAGACCCTGTTTCCAAATAAGAAATAAAATCGGGCTGGTGGTGTAGCTCGAAGGTAGAATGCCTTTGGGTTCAATCCCCAGTATCACACACAAACACATAAAAATACATACAGGAAAACGATTTCATGTAAAACCAGAACAAATTAGGAAGCACAGTAACAAAGGTGAGAACATTTTAACATCATGTTTATACATGAAGCAAGTATTTGCTGAATATTAGTACCTAGCAAAAAATCAGGAAAGGAATAAATAAATACATCAGTTTACATGTACTGTTCCAACAACACTGTTGTCACATTTAGCTATGTCTGTTAGTAATAAATTTAAATATGAAATGTTTGAGGGAGAACTTAAAGACTATATTGCATCAGTTTTGTGGTTCTGTGTTTTTTTTTTTATTTTTGCTAAGAAAAACACTACTAGGGTACAAATGCAAAGCCTACATGTTTTCCCTCCTCTGTGTCCCCACAGCATGTCTCTTCCTTGACCTGTGTGTCCATTTCAACCTGCTGTCGTGTCTCCTCTGAACTCCACTGGGCTACGGGATTCTTGAGGATTGGCTATATATTGATTCAACTTGATATCTTCACAATTATTTGCAGATAGATGAATGAAAAAAATGGGATTGACAGAACAGGCGATCAGGAAAAAAGAAGAAGGAAACGTAGAGGCTGAGCGGACGGAGAAGGGAGTAAAGGTATGGAGGCTGACAGGGAGCCTGTAGGGAAGTCATCAAAGCGTAAGAAGTACGTTCTATAAATGGAGGAACTTTGGGACAAGAAGCTAGTGGCATACATAGAAGCCAACTCAGGAAGACTTTGTGTGTCATGCTAAAGAGTTCGGGTTTTATTTTTAGGCAGTGGGAAGTCACTCAAAGAAGTGGAAAGATAAGACTTGTATTGGTCGTCTGGCAGTGTGGGGATTGACTAGGAAGGGGGAGCAGACATTTTGATGGTGAGTACAGGGAGACCAATCAGGAGGTTGTTCATGGTTTTAGGACAGGGGATTAGGGTTTATCCCAGAGACAAAGGGATGGGAAGGAAGCAGAGGGGAGGCATCTAGTGGATATCTATCTGGAAGCTTCCAGCAATAGGACTTGGTGACTGACTCCACGCAGGCGGGGAGAGGGGGCACCCAGGCTCACCCTGCCATGACAGTGTGCTTTGGGGAAGATGACCAGTTCTGTTTGGGGACCTGAGAGGGAGGAAACAGTGAGGCTCATATAGCAAACAGAACTTTGATGGAAGAGCTAACTGCAGAACCAGGAGGGAACGTGTTTACAATACTGTCCTTCTGCCTTAGCTTCCCGTGGCTTGGACTACTTCTCTTCTCTTCCAGACACTTTTTTTTCAAGTTTTCAGAATGTCCTAATAGTTGTACTATATATGGGGGGGCCTTTCCTGGATCCTCTAGTTTTCCCAGCATATCAAGGCCCCTTGGGATGGCGTATCTCCAGAGCCCATCCCCATCCCTCTACCCCAGGGATACAGTTTCAAGGGTACTTGTCGGCCAGTAGGTCATCCTAGTGCAACATGATTTCCCAACATTTAACGATATTATCTTGGACATTCCAGAACTTTCAAAAGGCAACATTTTCCTATATTCTCTGTATCAAATTAGGAATGAGCCTTTTGGGGCAAGCATTAGTAGAAAACTTTTTTTTTTCTTTTGTGGCACTGGGGTTTGAACCCAGGAGCATCTACCTCTGAGCTACACCCCCAGCCCTGTTTTTATTTAGAAACAGGGTCTTGCTAGATTGATGAGAGTCTCACTACTTGCTGAGACGGTCCTTAAACCTGTCATCCTCCTGTCTCAGTCTCCTAAGTACTGGGATTACAGGCGTGTGCCACCAAGCCCATCAGTAGAAAACTTTATAAAACTCAAGTTGTAAATTCCCAAGTATCAGCCAGAATCTAAAGATAACATTCTCATAACAAAAGGTGCCCTGCCCCTTTACAACAATGAATTTCCATCTTCCGAAAGCAGTAGATTATCTTTCAGGACAGAGTGACTTCTAAGAACTAGATGTTTGAATAGCAAATGTCGTTGATGCTTATAAGTTTCAAAAAGTCGAAAACATTTGTTTTTAACTGAATATTGAACTGTTTCTCCATTTAAAAGCAAGAGTGCCTGCTTTAAAAATGCCAAGCTTGAATTACTATAAGCTCACATAAGGTCAACATAAAACAGCCCACTGCCTCCAAAAATTTTCTTTATCTTATAAATGATAAATTTATGTCTATGGAAAATTTGTGCATGAGTAAAAATTCTGGGACATCCCACCTTACTCTGCCTCTCACCAGCAGCAACTTGAAAATGTCTCTGTTCATTGTTAAAATGTGTTCTTGCCGGGCGTGGTGGCACACGCTTGTAATCCCAGTACTTGGGAGGCTGAGACAGGAGGATCCGGGTTCGCAGCCAGCCTCAGCTACTTAGTGAGGCCCTCCGCAACTTAGTGAGGCCCTGTTTCAAAATAAGGAATAAAAAAATAGGGCTGGGGGTGTAGCTTGAAGGTAGAATGCCCCTGGGTTCAATCCCCAGTACCGCAAAAAAAAAAGTGTTCTTAAGGAAAAAGAACTCTTTCCTATACAAGGTAGTTTTCTTTAAGGCTCAAATGTTCACTGTTACTCTGTTGACATCAGCCAGGAGCACACTGGAGTTTTCCTACACTCAAAGAGTAAATTTAAATGCGTTCATTTCAATCCTAATACTTGGGATCCAGAAATTTTACTTATAAATTTTAAGAACCAAGGGGCTATAGACATCAAACATTCACTTGAGAATCGTTTATTTTCAGCCGGGCGTGGTGGCGCACGCTTGTAATCCCAGTACTTTGGGAGGCGGAGACGGGAGGATCCGGGTTCGCGGCCAGCCTCAGCTCTCTCTCTCTCTCTCTCTCTCTCTCTCTCTCTCTACTTAGTGAGGCCCTCCGCAACTTCGTGAGACCCGGTTTCAAAATAAAGTATAAAAAAAAAATAGGGCCGGGGGTGTAGCGCGGAGGTAGAACGCCCGTGGGTTCAATCCCCGGTACCACAAAAATTAAAAAAAAGAATCATTTATTTTCACCAATGATGTGAAACCATCTTCAGGGTCACACAAACAAATCTCCAGTAATATCCATTCAATGCATGACTTCTCTTAAAGCAGAAAGTGAGAAGCTTTAAATTAAAGGAGAATTTCTAAATTTCAGACAACACACACTTACATTGGAATGCATCCGGAAATCGTGGTGCTGATGCTCCAACCATCGAGGCTACAGAGGCCAGAATTTAAGCATTTGAATTCTCCACCCAGAGATCATCTTATACACACAGCAAACAAATTCACAGCTGCCAAGTTTTATGAGTCAGCCATGAAGCAATTTGTTGAAACCTTTCCCATGATCTCAGTATCCTTGAACTTTACTAAGTGAAAATCCAGGAAGCTAGAGAAATAGCAATATTGTAGAATAAAACATGAAATGTTAAATTTCTATCATTACAGAACCAAGATAGTAACTTCAATCCTTTTGCCTCCTAAAACGTGCCAGTGAAGTTTACTGACTTCTTTTTTTTTTTCATTTTCATTCCTGGATTATTGTAGATGTGCAAGGGAAAGTTTGTGTTGTATTTTAATATTTTTTTTCGGTACTGGGGATAGAACCCAGGGGCATTCTACCTCTGAGCTACACCCCCAGCTCTATTTTTTATTCTTTATTTTGAAACAGGGTCTCACTAAGTTGTGGAGGGCCTCACTAAGTAGCTGAGCCTGGCCGCGAACCTGCGATCCTCCTGTCTCAGTCTCCCAAGTACTGGGATTACAAGCGCGCGCCACCACGCCTGGCTTTTTAAATAGATTTTTGCACAGTAGGTTGCACCAGTTCTGGATGGTGACCGGTGACCGCTTGTACTTGCAAGTATTGCCTGATTGTCAATGATGGAAGAAATTCTTTACTTCAAAGGCTCAGTGGGGGAACAAATCCCACAAATATTTAGCATCTTCTATATTCCAGGCTCTCTACTGAGCATTTTTACTTTTATTTCATTGAGATGACTCAACTTATGTCAATTACAAATATAAGAAGTGTACTCGTTTTCTATTGCTGTGTAACAAATTAAGCAAATCATAATGAATTTAGCAACTTAAAACACCATCTACTTATCAGCTCATTGTTCTAGAGGTCAGAAGTCTGGGCAGAGTGTGAGTGGATTCTTATTACTCATTGTTCTATAGGTCGGAAGTCTGGGCACAGGGAGTGGATTCCTGTTAGCTCGTTGTTCTATAGGTCAGAAGTCTGGGCAGAGTGTGAGTGGATTCTTATTACTCATTGTTCTTTTTTTTTTTTTTTTGCGGTACCGGGGATTGAACGCAGGGGCGTTCTACCTCTGCGCTATGCCCCTGGCCCTATTTTTTATCCTTTATTTTGAAACCGGGTCTCACGAAGTTTTGGAGGGCCTCACGAAGGAGAGAGAGAGAGAGAAAGAGAGAGAGAGAGAGAGAGAGAGAGAGCAAGAGAGCTGAGGCTGGCCACGAACCCGGATCCTCCGATCTCCGCCTCCCAAAGTACTGGGATTACAAGCGTGTGCCACCACGCCTGGCTTACTCATTGTTCTATAGGTTGGAAGTCTGGGCACAGGGAGTGGATTCCTATTAGCTCATTGTTCTATAGGTTGGAAGTCTGGGCATAGTGTGAGTGGATTATTATCAACTCATTGTTCTATAGGTCGGAAGTCTGGGCATAGTGTGAGTGGATTAGAGACTCCACTGTCACAGGCTGTCACCTACCTAAAATCAGGGTGTGGACCAGGTGGTGTTGCACCTGAACCTCAGCGTTCTGCTCCAGGTGGAACTCAGTTCCTGTGGTTATGATAATGAGGCCTGGGTTTCCTCGCTGGCTGTTAGCAGACAGCGGTCCTCAGCTCAGAGACACTCTGCGCCCTGTGTCACGCAGCCTCTTCCACCTTGAGGCCAGCAATGGAGACTTTCCCTTGTGTCCAATGCTCCTCCCACTTCACGTCTCTCTGGGAAGGCCCCCACCTCTTTTACAGGCCCACCTGGGTAGGTTAGACCAACCTCGGGTAATCTTAAGGTTAACTCATTTGAGGGCACAATTGCATCTGCAAAATCCCCTTGCAACAGCACCTAGATTAGTGTTTGATGGAATAAGTGGGGGGAAATGTGTATGCACCAGCGGGTGGGGAATTGTAGGCGCAGTCTTAGAGTTCTCCCTGTAATCGTCTCATGAGTCTTCAGTGTTGGGAGGTGAGATTCTCTCATTCGGAGGCTCGACTGGGGAAGAATTCGCTTTCAAGCTCATTCAGGTGATTAATTTCTTCATGGCTATGGGACTGAAGGTCTTGGCTTTTTGTTGGCTAGTAGCTAACTCTCCTAGAGGTAACCCACAGCTCCCTGCCACGTGACCCTCTCCATAGGAAGTTCACAACGTAGTTGCTAAGTTGCTAAGACTTCCCCAGTCTGCTAAGACTGAATCTCTTATGATGTCACCCAGTCACAAGCGTGACATCTTCTCACCCGGTCATATGCTATTGGTTAAGGAGAAGGGACAGTTTCCATCCCACCCTCTGGGGGAAGAGATTATCCTAGGGTGTCATCCACTGAGAGTCATCTTAGGATGTGTCTGCCACAAAAAGTCTCTGCTCAAAACAACTGTGGAAGAATTTAGAGCAAAGTGGTTTTCAGATTTTTAGGGTCCAGTGGACGGGATGGACACTTCTTACTGGGGCGATGTTAGGGATGCTGAGTGTGTAGAAGTTGCCACCTGGATGTCAATCAAATGGTTCAGAGTGCTCTGTCTTCAAACCCCAGCTCTGACATCATGTGGCCTGAGCCTGAGCCCCAGCTCTGTCATGGATGAACTGCACAGCAACTTCATTTCTCCATGCATCAATTTCATCCTCTGTAAAGTGAAGACGATTGTACCTCCCTCAATGATTGCCTTGCAGTATAATGGGTATTTTTAAAACACACACGTGTTTAACATATACAATTTGACAAAGTTGAACATATGAACATTACTGTGATACCATCACCAATCAAAATAAAAAGCTTATCCATTACCTCCAAAAGCTTTTATGTCTCTTCATGTGTCAATAGAAGATCTACCCTCTTAACAAAATTTTAAGTGCAAAACACCATCTTGTCAACTGTAGGTGCTGTATTGTATGCAGCTCTCTAGAATTTACTCATGGTGCATAACTGAAATTTGATCCGCACTGGGTAATAGTTCCCCACCGCTCCCTCCCCACAGCCCCTGGCAGCCCGCATTCCGTTCTTTGCTGCTATGTGTTTGATTATTTTAGACAACTCTTGTAAGTGGACTCACACAGCATTGTCCTTCTGCGGCTTGCTTATTTCACCCGGCACAATGTCCTCCGAGTTATGAAGTCTCCTTGGTAGGAGGATTTGGTGTAGCCTATCCAGTCTTTTCAACTTTAGGAGTGCCTTCATCCTATCCGTGGGTTAGATGAGGCAGTCTGTAATTATTCCATGGTCACGTATCATGATGCTGAGTATACTTCCCCAAACACACTCAATTTCCAGGCTACTCCTAAGTCTCTTGAGCAAAGTGAGTCTTAATTAAATTTCCTTTGACATATTTTAATTATATATATCTCATTCTTTAGCTGAGATTAAGTTGTAGACTCTGATGAAGGGCCTTGAAATAAAATCTGATGGGTGGCGATGTGGTTTACATATGGTTTGGAGTGGTGGAAGAGGGGCAAAATCCTGGGAAATTCCCCAGTCTGCATGTTGGAGGGTGACTCAAGTTTATGGAATTAAATTGAGGAGCATCGATTCTGAGCTGAGCTCTACTTTAAGCTGTGTATAGGAGCAAACATGAGATAACCTCATTTCCTATTCTGGGACTTACAGAGTTGCTAGGGAAACAAGGCTCATAATACTAGATAGACATCATCTAAGATGGTATAGGACTGCATCAAAAATTAGCTAAACGAGTAGAAGTAGATGACAGACAGGGGAATTCAGAGTAGGGAGGAGAGAGTGGGGGGGCTTGCTAGAGAGGCTTGACATAGATTTGGATTAGAGGTAGGATGTGGAGAGGTAGAGGGGAAATATTTTTTCTTTTTTTTTTTGGCACTGGGGATTGAACCCAGGGGCATTCTACCTCCAAACTACACCCCCAGCCCTATTTTTTATTTTTTATTTTGAAACAGGGTCTCAGTAAGTTGCAGAGGACCTCACTAAGTAGCTGAGGCTCACTAAGTAGCTGAGGCTGGCTGCGAACAGGGTTCCTCTGGTTTCAGCCTCCTAAGTACTGGGATTATAAGTGTGCACCACCACGCCTGGCTGAAGGGAAATATTTTGAACACAAATTTGCTTTTAGGATTGATCCTAAACTGTTCACAAGATAGCCAGGAGGAGAAAGTGAAGGATTTGTAATTAGGGAGAGACTAGTAAAGAATTTACCTAATCATTATAAGGGTATCATTGGTCTCATTTTGCCAGTAGATCGTAGGGCAATGGAGATTAAACTATACATTTGAAACATATGGAAAACAAAATGTCAATATGTGAACTATGATCAATGTTATAGTGCCAGGTGTTAATATAGGATCCCATTTTCAAGGTAGTTTGTTTGTTTGAATAGAAAATCCTACCACAATGTTTTTCAGCATTTTACAACCTTGAAAAAAATTATGCTAAGCCAATATGTAATTGCATGTGAATATCAGAGATGGAAATACAGAATACTAATTAAACAATCTAATTAAATGATGTCACAAAATTTTAACATTTCACCTTGTCTTGCAATTCTGTATGCTGAATTATACTTTCTGGATCAACATTTTCTTTTGATTCCTACAACAGATCGATGTTAGAAAGCATGGTTTACACAGAGCAACATTCAATTTAATAACCTATCTACAGAGTCGTATTTCACTGTATGTAATGGGAGAATGCATTTTAAGTGGCTATTTATACATTGCATTAAATCATACAAGGCAATATTGTTAGTTGAGAAAGCCAGTAATTGAATGTTATAATTCAACCATTTATGACCTTATAATTTCTCAGGGTCCTTCAATACCAATTTTCTATTGGAGTGAGTTGAAAGATAGTTAGAAATTCTTATAATCTAAAATCTACTTTTCTGAGCTATAAATTCTTTGTCTAGTAAATACAAGCTCATGTGCATAAAGTAGAGAACTACACGCATTTTCTGCTATTTTAGTACATTTTGAATGTGTTTCCTTTATAACTGAAGAAAGAATTGAGCTCATAAATTTCCCCTGAACTCCTGAAAGCTGTAGTGTGCACTACCTACAGAGAATCTATTCTGCAGATAGCCCTGGGATCAATATTGATGGTGACATTAAATAAATCGGTTTGATCTTCCTTCTTAAACACTCAAGGCTACAACCAATGCAATCTCAAGGAAACAGAGGAGGAAAAATTGGCAAGGGGATAGAGAATCCGGGCTTATATCTCACTGCACCAGAAAACAGACCAATTGTCCCAGGAAACCTCTATCTATTCTCATGTCAGACAGGAGAGAGGGATGGGGCCATTCTCATATTTGCTTTAAATCTAGCTAGACCTCTTAAACTCGAGGGCTTCCTGGCTTTTTGGTGAAGGTTGGACACTACTCAAAGGAGCCTGACTAAAAGGAAGCAGATTTAAATTCAGCTCAACCTTGGCTTGCCAATCTATCTTCCCACCTGAGCCTATATGTGAATGAAGGTGTATGGTGTTAGTTAGCTTTCTGTTACTGTAACAAATACCTGAGATGATGAACTTACAAAGAGAAAAGTTTCATTTGGGCTCACAGTTTTGGAGATTTCAGTCCATGAGCAACGGGCTCTGTTGTTTTGAGTTTGTGGCTGTAACATAGTGATGGAATTGTGTGGAAAAGCAAAACCACTCACCTCATGGCTAGAAAATGAAAATGAAGAATGGGCGGGGCCTCACAATCCTCTTCCAGGGAACACCCCAGTGACCATAAGACCTCCCATTAGACTCCGCCTCTTAAAGAGTCCATCATCTCTTTGTGTGTGTGTGTGTGTGTGTGTGTGTGTGTGTGTGTGTGGTCCTGGGGCTTGAACCCAGGGATATTCTACCTCCGGGCTACACCCACAGCCCTTTTCATTTTTTATTTTAAAATAGGATCTTGCTAAGTTGCTGAGGCTGGCCTCAAACCTGTGATCCTCCTGTCTCAGCTTCCCAAATTTTGGGATACTAGGATTATAGGCATGCACCACCACACCTGGCCCACCACCTCTTAAGAGTGCCAAACTGGGGACTAAGCAAACACAAAGCATTTTGGTTTTGCACCATCACAAATTTAAAAAATTATTAGTCAAACCATCGTCAGTTAGGGATGGTCTGTATACTTAAAGAATAAGATACTGTCTCCACCACTAAAGAGCTTCACTCTACCAGTGGCACTAGTGATAGCTTAGAAAAAGGATGATTGGAATATACAGCAAGTGTAGAAAGAATATTTGAGAAAGTGGGTGTGAAGAACAATGGTATAAAATGGTTTAAAAATGAAGACAAGAGAAAAGCAATTTTATTTGCCTGTCATGAGACCTTTGACCATCTTTGAAAATTCTGTTTCAGATCTTAAGTGAGGCAAATCTGTAAAATGTTCGTCATCGGGTTATGTGATGACATGAGATATACATATACAGTGTAGAAAGTCTTGTATTGTTATTAGGTGCGAGGTAAGTTCACATATCCCTGTTTTTTTTTTTTTTGCGGTACTGGGGATTGAACCCAGGGGCGTTCTACCTCCGAGCTACACCCCCGGCCCTATTTTTTATACTGAAACCAGTATATTTTTTATTTTGAAACCAGGTCTCACGAAGTTGCGGAGGGCCTCACTAAGGAGAGAGAGAGAGAGAGAGAGAGAGAGAGAGAGAGAGAGCTGAGGCTGGCCACGAACCCGGATCCTCTGGTCTCCACCTCTCCACCTCCCAAAGTACTGGGATTACAAGCGTGCGCCACCACGCCCGGCTCCTGTTTCTTTCTCTTTAAAAAGGGAATTTTTTTTCAGCATCATGTAATGACCTGAATAACTTAACTGGCTTCTTTGACATCCATTTATAAAGATGAGATTCTAATGGCCATATTAGTCTAAATCCCAGGACTCTAGAAATCCCACGCAAGTGAATTGTTTGGAGAAAGAGCGGTGCTAAAAAAGTGTAATGAGGTTCTCTACGGGGTCCTGTTTTACTCTCTTTATAATAAAGTACTTTTCATCTTTAATATAGTTTGACATCTAGAGAAGATTGTTCACAAAGATCATTTCAAGGCAATCACCAGTTTTAAAGATTCGGATTAAACATTAATGATCCATTCCACTCCCTGAAGTCTTGTTCCAGTGTTGCTTGTACCGTGGCTGGCAGCTTACAGCTTCACATTGTTCGAAACGAAGAGGAAGTGCTCTGTTTCAGTTAAAACAAATTCTACAACCTCTCACCAGGAAAGAAAAAGGCTGCCTTTCCCATAAATGACTCAGTCTTGAGGAAGGTGTGGATCTAACATGCAAAAAAAGGATTGCAACATATTGAGAAAAAATACAATGAACCCGTTACAGAGACTTCATGCTGGCGGTTGTTGCTAAGAGATGATGCAGTACTGTCTATGTGAAAAGACAGAGCGCACAGCCCAGTCCACCAAACACATCTTGCAAATGTTAGTTCAAGTCCAAAATGTTTTTTTTTCTTTAGAATATAAATGGATACAGATTCTGTGGAAACAAATCACTAATCAGAGGCTGTTTCATTGAGAAATCAATTATAGACACACAGCAGAGGCAAAACTGAAGTTCCACTGGAACTTGAGGGCTTGGAATTGATGCCTTCCTTGAGGGGAAGGGAAAAATTGACGTGCTTATTTTTCCAAAAGGCTTCATGACCTGTATCCTGGTCTGGGTACACTGAAAAATTCATGGGGAGAGGCCTTTTAATAAATTCCTTTATTAATTCCTACTCACTATCTTCAAAAATGGCTAGTTTTGATTTTTTTGTTTTTTGGTGGCACTGGGGAGCAAACTCAAGGGTGTTCTACCTCTGAGCTACACCCCCAGCCCTATTTTATTTTTTGTTTGCAACAGGGTCTCACTAAGTTGCAGAGGGCCTCACTAAATTGCTGAGGCTGGTCTCAAAAGTGCAATCCTCCTGTCTCAGCCTCCCAAGTACTAGGAATACAAGCGTTTGCCACCACGCCCACCTTGGTTTTGATATTATGCATATGAATTAAAAACATTGTCTGTAAGACAAGATTCGGATGCTGCTTAAATATTCTATGGTAGTCAACATATGATTTGATGAATATTAACATATTATTAGAAGCATTTCTTGGTGGGAGTCCCATGAACTCGATTTTATTTGAATTTGAGTCGTAGACAGCTAGCACAAGCTTTTTTTTTAAAAAAATGATTTTATTGGTGCATTATAATTGTACATCACAGTGAGATTAAAAGTGATACATTGCCAGGCATGATGGCGCACGCCTGTAACTCCAGTACTTGGGAGGCTGAGACAGGAGGATCACAGGTTGGAAACCAGCCTCAGCAACTTAGTGAGACCCTGTTCAAAATAAAAAATAAAGTAGGGCTGGGGGATGCAGCTCAGAGATAGAATTCCCCTGGGTTCAATCCCTAGTACCACACACACACACACACACACACACACACACACACACACAAAATAATAAAATAAAAGGTGATACATTAATACTTGCACACATCACTTGGAATGTTTCCCTCCTGTGTCCCAACCCGCTGTCCCTTCCTCCCTCCCCATACCTGCTAGTGAGGTTGGCAGCGGTACCTTCACGTAAGCACGCAGCATTGTCTGAACTGTTTGCTTGCTCTTCTTCCCTCCCCACCTCCCTCTCCCCAAACCATTCCAGTCTTCCACTGGTCTCTCTCCTCATTTGACTGCAGTCCCTCTCGTCTCCTATTTTTCTCTCTGGCTTCCACATATGAGAGAAAACACACAACCCTTGACTTTCTGTGACTGATCGATCTCTCTTGGTATAATATCCTCGAGTTTCATCCATTTTCTCGCAAATGACATCATTTTGTTCTTCTTTATGGGTGAGTAAAATTCCATTGTGCATATATACCACATTTCTCTATCCATTCTTCTGTTGACAGACAGCTAGGCTGGTTCCATAATTTGGCCATTGTGAGTTAATTGTGCTGCCGCGAACATGGGTACTCATGTGTCACTATAGTATTCTAAGTTTAATTCTTTTGGAAAGATACCGAGGCATGGGACCTAGCACAAGCTTTTCATAAGAATTAAACAATATGCCACATGATTTCACAAGCATATGCTGACTAGGTTGGTTGCTCATAAATGAAGTTAGCAATCAAGTGTTGCAGGAGGCTTGGTCCACGGAGAACAAGCGACAGAGGCCGGAGTAGGATTAAGCAGGTCTCTTTATTTACCGGTGAGGCCCAGAGAGCAAAGCTCTGAGTCTGTGCCTCGAAAGGCGTCGTCACACAGATTCTATAGCCCCGGTGGGACAGGTTTTGATTGGATCGGTAACAGGCAGGGGTACCAATGTCGGGGCTTGGGTCAGATTTCATTTCTGCTTCCTGAGCTAGATTTCCTGTATTAACCTCCATGTGGCCGGAACTGGGCAGCGCCATCTTGGGCCCCATGTGGCCGGGACTGTGTGGCGCCATCTTGGGCCCCCTGTGGCTGGGACTGGGCAGCGCCATCTTGGGCCCCATATGGCTAGGACTGGGCTCCTGCCTCACAAGCAAACCACTTCAGTTTTTTTTTTTAAGTAAGGGATTCATTTAGCGAATTGGATGACCCCTCTTATCCGAGTACTGTCCTGTGTTCTTGGGTTAGAGGTATCGGGAGCTATAAATGGTCTGGGATCTTACTCTCCTGTTAAGCCAATGGCTATCCGGTTACTGTGTCATGGATGGTGACAAAGGACAGGAACCTCTTGAGTCAGAAACAATGGGTTTTACTGCTTGTGACAGCAGGCCGTGTGAGATTCATGCTTGCTTCTGTCCATTTCCTACAGCCCCCAAATTCTACGGCCTGAAGCAGGAGCCCCATAAGGATGCCTGCAGCCTCCCTGGAGGAGGAGCACTGCCCGGAGAGTTCCTCACCTTCAGAGTAAATGGTGTACAGGCTGCTCCTTGTCCAGGGGAAGATGTTACCTCTGCAGTCCAAGGTTGCTTGCTATGAATGTAGCCCTGAAAAATGGCCCAGAGTAGCGGCGCCATTTATTGCAGATGGTGTTGCTGCTGGTCGATTGATTGATTGATTAGACGTCTCTCACATGAATGACAACAGATTCAACATGACAAAATCTGAGGAGGCGGGGGGGGGGAGAAGAGGCCTCTCTTCTCTCTCCTGCCATCCTTTTACCAGCATCTTGCTTTTATTGAGAGTTATAACCAAACCATAATTGATCACAGGAGTTAGCAAAGCAGTGATGGGTGAGTCAGGGGAAAACATCAAGGTCGTCACAGATGATTCAGGGAAGGAAAGGGTAAACAAGGAAGCTGTCAGGGGCTTTGCTTATCGGTCTCATGGTCCTTGGAGATTCATCTGCGTGCAGAAATCTCCACTTGGGTGGGCAGTTTGTGTCCCTCCCAAGCCGGACCGCGGTGACCTCAAAGCTGATGTCTACAAGGTCTGCGACAGCCCAGAGCTTCCCTGCTCTGCCCAGGACTCCCGGGGCCCGATGGGAGGTTGTCTCTGGGTCCTGCCCTTACAGAGTTTGCATTCTGACATTAGATACGTTCTTCCCGGTTGAGGGATTTCATCTCAGGCTGGTTCCCTCCTGCTGAAGCCGGCTCTGGCTTCTTTCTCCTTTTCAGTTTCTGTGCTCACCGCTGCTGCATCTCCTGTCATTATTTACATCTGTGCATTAGTCAGATTTGCCTGCATCCAGGGGCCGCACTGCTGGCTCGCAGGCTGACGGAGCTCCTCAAGACACCGAGGCAACTTCCTCAAAGCACGAGTGCCCATCCAGGCATCTGTCTTGCTCATTTAGGCTTGAACGCCTCGGCCAGTCAGAGCTCTGCTCAGAACACTATTTAGCCCGGTCACCCTGGGCTGGCCTTCAGGACTGTGGGCGTCCGCCTCTGCTACACTCAGCTAGCTGCTCTGCATTTGTGATAGGAGAGGGTCATCTGTCTTCTTCAACTCTTTATTTCTCTTCTCAGCGCTAGTTCTTCTCGGCACGATCGTGCATTCAAATTTTGCTTTGAGCGGTGGCCAGTATCAGATAAGAAAGGCTTGCTTGTCTTACAGTTGCTCTGCTCCAAGATTCTGAGACAACCACGCCCATTTGCAGGAAGAAAGAGCCAACATTTCACCTTTCTTTCTCAACACAGACCTGGCATTTTATGGAGTGGAGGCAAAAGGATGGAGGGACAGAAAAGAAGTGAGGCTTCTTAGAAGAAAGGAGACTTGAAGGCCACCATGTAAGGCTTATTCTATATCCTCAAGTAAGACGGCATGAAATAAAAATAAAGACTTTGCACTTTTTTCTGGATTCCTGTTGTGTTCATTGTGGTGAACCAGTGAGCATCAGGCATTCTAACCAGCTAACCAGAATGCCATGGTCCCCAGTCAAGAAGATTGCAGGTTCACGGCCAGCCTCAGCTACTTAGGGAGACCCTCAGCAACTGAGTGGGACCCTGTTTCAAAAATAAAATATGGCTGGGGGTGTAGCTCAGAGGCAGAATGTCCGTGGGTTCAATCCCCAGTAACACACACACACACACACACACACACACACACACACGTAGAAGATAAGAAAGCTTGGTGTGGTGGCACACACCTGTAATCCCAGTACCTGGGGGGCTGAAACAGGAGGATCACAAGTTCCAGGCCAGTCTCAGAAACTCAGTGAGACCCTGAGCAACTTAGCAAGACCCTGTTTCAAAATAAAACATAATTTTATAATGGGCCGGGAGCATAGCTTGGAGGTAGAATGTCCCTGAGTTCAGTCCTCAGTGCCACCAAAAACAAATTAAAAAGAGAGAAAGAAAGAAAAAGTAGATGATTTGGAGAAAATAAAAATGTAACAGATCATGGCTATGTAGCAACAGTTCATTTATATGGATGACTATGTATGTGAATGAGTCTGTATATGATATATGGTTTAGAGGTGGTTGTGTATTGTATAGATGCATTTTATGAATAAATGCATGTATTTTATGGAAATGACTAAGTCACAGTATTTTAGGTCTCAGATACTATCATAGTTTTAAAAACAGTCATTTCCTTAGCAGTTTCATACTGTCACATAGAAATATATGTGCTGTGTGGGAAAAAAAATTTAGATGGGTAAAGGACTGTGTATAAGACACAGCATCCTTGAAAGAGGCTTAAAATCTAGGACTAAGTGGGGGAAATGAATGACATTTGTGATGCAATGCCCTCGTCAGGTTACACGAGAGGGCATTTCTGTCACTGACAAGCC